>APFE031515537.1:0-32275 GCA_000404065.3 Pinus taeda
GTTTATAAATTAATACAAGTTTATGTTGGTTGTGAAACTCTGCTTTGTTCATAAATTTTTTTATTGGGGCTTCCCTGTGCAAAAAATCCTGAGGAGAAAACAGAGCATTGCTCTATATTCAGTTTGTTTGTTTTTGGGATTTTACCAGAAAAATCCCCAACAGTGGTGTCAGAGTAGATCCAGGCTCTTTGAAGGTGTAAATAAGCTGAAGGAAGGTTCCTTTTGTTGCAGCAGTAAATCTTCTCCAGCAAAGTGAAGTCTCAGGCAAAAGGATTCAGGTATTCCTCAATTTTATTTTTGTGTCACTGCTGAAGAAACAATCAGTATTTTAAATACACAGTCAAGAATTTAGAAGCATAGATGAGAATGCAAGGAATGGCTAGCACAAGCACTAGTATGGGTCTGTGTAATCCTCGATTCCCACAGTTCAATGGGGAAAACTATGACTATTGGGAAATAACCATGAGAGCCCTATTTGCCTGTCAAGATTTATGGGAATTAGTTCAAGATGGTTTTGAAGAACCAGCAGATTAAAATGAGTTTAATAGATTAACTCAGGGAGAGAAAGATCTATTGAAGAGTAATAGGAAGAAGGATTCAAAAGCCCTTGTATTTTTGTATCAAGCAGTGGACCAGAGTGTATTTCCAAGGATAGCAGCAGCTAAGACATCCAAAGAAACATGGCAAACCCTCAAGACAGCCTATCAAGGCATGGAGAAAGTGAAGACATCAAAACTACAGTTGCTGAGGAAATATTTTGAGAATATGAACATGAAAGAGTCAGACAATATTGACTCATTCTTTACACATGTGATTGGATTGGTCACACAGATGAGGACACATGGAGAAATTCTTGAAGAAAGAAGGATTGTGGAGAAACTTTTGAGGGTCCTACCCTCAAAGTTTGATGTGATTGTCACTACCATAGAAGAGACAAAGGATCTCTCAAACTTTTCAGTTGATGAACTACATGCATCACTGATAACACATGAGCAGAGGTTGAGTAGAAATGAAAACTCATTTCTAGAGCAAGCCTTCAAGACCTAGATGTCCTTTGGAAGAGGAAGAGGGCAAGGCAGAGGAAACAAGAGAGGAACTGGCAGAAGCCAAAACAGAGGTGGAAGGAACAGCCCAACAAATGCTCAAGGAAGATGCAGCGATCTAAATCAGAATCAAGGCCAAGGCAACAACCAACAAAGATGACAACATCATGCTCAAGGACAAAGGTATGAAAAATCTAATGTCCAATGTTATTACTGCAAAAAATATGGGCATTATGCCAATGAGTGTAGGAAGAAGCAGCATGATATAAGTAATAGTTCTAGTGCAAATATCACTAGAGAAAATACCAGCCAAAATAATGTGTTGTTAGCTTGTAACATGGCTGAAACAAATAGTGAAGACATATGGTTTTTAGACTCAAGTTGCAGCAACCATATGACAGCAAACATAGCCCTGTTTTCTGCCTTAGATAAAAATGTGAAATTAGAAGTCACACTTGGGACTGATAGCAAAATTTCTGTTATGGGAAAAGGAGAAGTCAAAATATTTACAAAGAAGGGTGAAAAGAAAACCATAGCAGATGTCTACTATGTCCCTGGAATGAGGGGTAACCTCTTGAGTATTGGACAACTTGTCCATAAGGGGTACAATGTTTTCTTTAAGAATGATGTATGCACCATCATGGATATAGCCACAAACAAAAGATGTATTTGTTTGAAGTGAAGATGACAAGGAACAGGTGTTCCCTCTTAGAATTAAAGAGCCAGATTTGAAAAACAAAGAAGTAATTGCAGTTGTTACCCAAGAGGCTTTCCAAAGCATGCCAAAGGATGAAAATTGGTTGTGGCACTTGAGATTTGGACATCTCAACTTTAGAGGTCTTAATTTGTTGAGCAGAAAAGGGATGGTAAGAGGATTACCATTGATAGAGAAACCAGACAGCCTTTGTGAAGGTTGCATCTTGGGAAAACAACACAGAGAAAGTTTTCCATCAGGAAAAAGCATAAGGGCAAAACCACCCTTAGAGATTGTCCACTCAAATGTATGTGGACCGATGCAAACTCCATCTTTAGCAGGCAACCAATATTTTCTAACATTCATTGATGATTTCACTAGAAAGACTTGGGTTTATTTTCTAAAGAACAAAAGTGAAGTGTTTGAAAAGTTTCGAAATTTCAAAGCACTTGTAGAGAACCAAAGCGGGCTGCATATCAAAGTTTTAAGAATTGATAGAGGAGGTGAGTATATCTCCAAGGAATTCCTACGGTTTTGTAGAGAAAATGGAATTCATAAGCAATTCACCGCTGGGTACACCCCACAGCAAAATGGAGTTGCTGAAAGGAAGAATAGGACTATCATGGATATGGCGAGGAGCATGTTGAAGGGAAAGCATTTGCCAAATGATTATTGGGCTGAAGCTGTAAATTGTGCAGCGTATATTTTGAATAGGTGTCCTACAAAAGCTGTGATGAATATAGTGCCGGAAGAAGCATGGAGTGGGAGAAAGCAAGGAGTCACCCACATGAAAGTTTTTGGATGTGTGGCTTATGCACACATTTCAGATCAACTAAGGAGGAAGTTGGACAGCAAAGGGGAGAAATGTATTTTCATTGGATACAGTGAGGAATCCAAAGCTTACAGGTTGTATATCCCATCTACCAAGAAGTTTTTTGTGAGCATAGATGTTCAGTTCATTGAGGAGGAAGCTTGGGATGGAAGCATAGAAGAACTGTTTGTCTCATGATGAAGATGATGAGGAGATGGCTGAAATACATACCCAAACAGCAGCTCCAATACAAGGACAGCAAGGAACACCCTTGAGGATAAATGAAAGTGCTTCTCCAAGCACACCACAAAGTAGAAATTCAAGTGCATCTTCAAGCACTTGCACACCGAATGAAAGAGGTAAGAAATTCAGAAATTTAAGTCACATTTATGATGAAGGTATGAATTCTTTGTTTGCTTTGTATTGTCATGTTGATGACCTTATTCATTTTGAATATGCAATTAAAGATAATAAATGGATAGAAGCTATGGATGAGGAAATGAATGCCATAGAAAGAAACAAGACGTGGGATTTGGTTGAGTTACCAAAAGGTAAAGAAGTCATTGGAGTCAAATGGGTTTATAAGACCAAGTGCAATGCTGAAGGCAAGATAGAAAGACACAAGTCAAGGCTGGTTGTCAAGGGATACAAGCAGCAGTGTGGGAGAGATTATGAGGAGACTTTCGCACTGGTTGCAAGAATGGAAACCGTGAGAGCAGTGTTGTCCATAGTAGCACAAAACAAGTGGAAAATTTACCAAATGGATGTGAAGTCAACATTTTTGAATGGAGTGTTAATGGAAGAGGTTTACATTGAACAACCTCTAGGCTATGAGAAGAAAGGTGAAGAGCACAAAGTGTGCAGATTGAAGAAAGCTCTTTATGGGCTAAAGCAAGCACCAAGAGCATGGTACAGTAGGATAGACTCCTGTCTACTAGAGAATGGATTTGAAAAGTGTGAGGGAGAACCCACAATATACATCAAAGAAAAAGATAATTAATTGCTAATTGTTGTGTTATATGTTGATGATGTGATTTTTACAGGTAATGATGACTACCTCATTGAAAATTTCAAAGCAGTCATGAAAGAGGAATTTGAAATGACTGACATGGGTTTGCTGAGATACTTCTTAGGAATTGAAGTAGATCAAAATGAAAATGGAATTTTCATCTCACAAGAAAAATATGTAAGTGAAGTATTGGGCAGATTTAATATGCAAGAGTGCAAGGCAGCAATCACTCCCACAGTAATGGGATTAAAACTCAACAAAGAGGACAACAACAAGGATTTTGATCCTAGTTTGTACAAGAGAATAGTTGGCAGCCTTATGTATTTAACTGCAACTAGACCTGACATAATGTTTGCTGTTAGTTTGATTTCCAGATTCATGGAGAGGCCAAAGGAAGCACATTGGCAGGTAGCAAAAAGAATTCTGAGGTATGTCAAAGGTACTAAAAAGTTTGGCATTTTATATACTGTCTCAGAATGTTCAGATTTAGTTGGATACACTGATAGTGAATGGGCTGGAAGTGTAGATGATCGGAAAAGCACTTCCGGTTATGTTTTTCACATGGGGTCAGGAGCCATATCATGGGCTTCTAAGAAGCAGTCCATTGTAGCATTGTCTACAGCAGAGGCAGAATATGTGGCAGCTACAACAGCAGCATGTCAAGTAGTTTGGATGAGAAGGATGTTGAGGAGCTTAGGCTAAGAGAAGGCAAAAGCAACAGTGATTTTTTTTTACAATAACTCAGCTATTGCATTATCCAAGAATTTAGTGTTTCATAAGAGGACGAAACACATTGACACGAGGTTTCATTACATCAGGGAATTAGTGAGCAATGGAGAAATTGTCTTAGAACATTGCAGGACTCAGGAATAGGTTGCAGACATTTTGACCAAGCCATTGGACCAAAAAAGCTTCGAGTTTTTGAGAAAATGTTTGGGTATGACTGAATGCCTAGCAGTTGAAATTAAAGGGGAGTGTTGAAATATTAATTTCCCCTGCGTGGCATTCATTTCCGGAAAACCACCAGTTTCATATCGCACCACCTTTCGCACAAAGTGGTTTCTGTCATAGGGCCTCCGAACACCCCGACCAAATCACACGCGTCCAATGTACAATTCCAAAACTGCCCATCCCCCGGATATTAAAGTTCGTTTGGGTTGTGTGGCTGAAGGATGCAAAATACGTCCGATCAAGTCAACGGACCAGATCTCCCTCAACCTGCCAGAATTTGTTTTTTGATTTAACCGTCGATTCTAACTTTAATGCATTAAATGAATGTGTCATAGTCTTAGGTAAAAACTTTATGTTTTCATACGGCATGTATTGACACATAAAAAATGTATCCGATATAGTTTTGTTTTTGTGCATTGAATTTGTGTTGTTATTTGCACATAGGAGGAGAAGCAACTTGGGTTCGTGGTAGCGAATAGAAAACCAGGGAAGAAGAGGGCTTACGGAAGCAGAGAAAATAACAGGAAAACCAATGCACAACAGTGCGAATAAAATTCTGGTGGAGTATATGCATTGAAATGCATAATTAAAATGTATGGTGTGGAGCAGCAGCGCAAATGAAAACTTTGGTTAAATGTAATGTGAAAAACCAACAAGGCATGTGAGAAATTTTTCTTGGGTGAAGGTGAAAGATTTTTTTTTTATTTTACAGCAGTAAACCCATGTAAGAAAAATATATTTTACAATTGTAAATGTAAAAGCCCTTTTTACATCAGTAAATGTGAATGAAGATTTTACACAACAGTGTAAAAATCATTTGTAAAAGAGGCAGGGTAATTTTGTTTTTGGTGAAAGTTCTTGGTGAATCCCTGTGAGAAAGAGGAAGAAATATGTATCACGCTTTTTATTAATGAATATAAAGGTTTTATTGGTGTGAAAAATCTTTGTTCTCAGAAATTTTATTTGCTTCCCTGTGCAAAATATCCTGAGGAGAAAAACAGAGCATTGCTCTGTATTCGGTCAATTTTTGTTTTGGAATTTACCAGAAAATTCCCAACAATTGTGAAGTTGTTAGTCATGTTGAGTGTGAAGAGAGTGTGAGCTCTTATTGCTGTTGGAAAGCGACATAGTCAAACTGAGCTATGTGGAGTGCTAAGAGCTAGTTGAGAGGGCACTGTGCATTGCAACTGTATGAAAAAAGTCTATAACCGTTCTCTTTTTATTACTCGAGCATTGAGGCATGTGCCAAGAGGAATGCGTTGAGCTTGTAGGACTTTGAAATTGTGAAGAGAGGAGACATGTGTTTGTCTTGCGTTGTTTCATTTTGTGAATTGAAGGAGCCAATCATGGCTTTAGAAGTTGTTGTGGGGCACATTAGTGTGACTGCATTAATGAAGGGCCATATTTTTATGGTTGTTGCGAGCTGTATGGGAATTGGAAGAACCAAAGTGTAGGAGTGTGTGAATGATGGCATTGTGAGCTTGGTGTGTTAAGTAATCTTATATCATGGCGTAGTGGTGTTGGAACTTGGTGGACACTAAGATTTTCAAAATTGTTCTGAGTTCTATTCTCTGATAAGAGAATGACAGAAAATGTAGTGAGCCTGGAGCTGGTGCAGTCATGTTGAATAAATTGGAAGGGTTGCGGATCTCAGTGTTTGTTGAACGTGATCTACTGCGTGTGGAGTCACAAAGTGTAATTTGAAATTGCACCTTGCGTGTTGTATTATGCCTTGTGATATGTGGTCGGATGCCAACGTTGTCTTTGGTAAAATTTACATTCAGAAGATAAGAATTGTGTTTGGTCCTTGAAGCGTGGTTGGTCTAGCCTATTGTGCGGACCCAGTTCTTGCTGACTATGGGGTTGAGTTGTTCGGTGATCAGTGAACCCGACGTTCATCATTTTGGTGTTGCATTGAATGCAAAGAAATATATATTTCTAGTTATTGGAGCCGTAGTTGAAGGCCATCGTGAGGTTGAGTTATGTTGAATGATTTGTTAAAGCGAGAGTAGGTCATTATTCTTGCACAACCAGTTTATGTATTTATGATTTATAGCGTGTGTGGTGTCACGTGTGGATCTTAGAGACTAGTGTTGGAGTGGGAGCTAAATGGATTGTGGTGCCCGTTGTGGCTGTTGTGAATCCTGGAACTGAGGTTGTGTTGCTTTTTAGTTCACTATGCCATTAATAAAGGCTAGAAAGTGCACTTGAGGAGGTTAAGCCATGGGAGAAGGAGAAGCTTTCCTTGTGTATTGGATCATGTGCTTGTAAACTAAGAGACATGCACTGTCATTCTGAGGTTTTATAAATTGAAACTTGGTCACTAAGCAGTGTTAAAAGAGGATGCAGTGCAATGATGCCTAGATGATGTTCTTGAGTGTGGTCATGCAGATGGTATGAGGTTGTGTGAACATTTCTCTATTTGATAGTCTCTGCGATGAAAGGTAGTGGTATTCTTGTTGGGACGACTTCGTTGTGAAGCTACATTTGACCTATGCAGAGAAGTTGGAAGCCGAATATAAGAACTTGTGGATACATGAAGAGTTGTGAAGATTCTCATTTAAGAGCTGCCAAGTTGTGTGTGGAGTAAACAGAAAGGGTGTTGTAAGTTTCATTGAATTGATTGGATATTGAACACATATGAAGCTTGGAGGAGACTTACTGTATTTGGGGGCGGTGAACTTAACCATGTTTGACTGTTATTCTTTGATAAGTGTTTATTTATTAAGCTACAGATCAGAGGGGTCGAATTCATGTCTGCACGTATCTTCATTCTCGTGAAAAGGAGTTGCGTAAAGAAGCTTCCAATGTTGAGTGCAAGTATGTTCAGTTGTTGGAGTTCTCTAGCCAAAGTTGTGAGTCTGTGGTTATGGGAGAGAGTTATTTTTGGGAATCTGTCTATTGTACACCGCAACCTGGACTGTGTAAAGCGATGTATCATGACCTTGTTGTGTTGTGGGTCTGTGTACCATGGAGATTTATAAGGAGTCACTGAGGGTTTGAGTAGTGTTGTGGGGCTATGAAGATTGGAGCCTTTTTTTGGAGCCTCTAGTGATGAAGTCTCTCTGTTGGCCTATGCGTTGAAGTCTATGCCAAACTATTAGGCACTAATTGGGGATGATTTATTTTACTTTGTTTCTAGGCGGTTGTTTATCACTGTGTGGAGAAGTGACTGCGATGGCAAGGTGTTGTGCATTGTAGCAGCTGCAAGGTAGAGTCAAAGTCCATTGTTTGCTGCAGATTTGGTTATGTGATAGAGTGATGGGTAAAAAAAGGAGACTCAAAGAGTTTCAAAGAGAATTGAAATAGTTGAGGAGAAATAATGAAAGTGCAATTGCTGCAGAAGAGTATGAAATTCTTCTGCCAAATATAAATCTGAGTCAACTTAAAGAATTTGAAGGCACAAATGTAATATTGAAGTAGTTAATGCCACTTTTGCCAATTTTCTTAGCTAAACGTTTTAACATTTGGGCTATCAAAATGGAGGGATTGCTTGGTTTAGTAGATTAATGGGAATTTGTCCAAGAAACTCCTATAAATCTAAAATATAAGAGAAGAGGTGCAGTAGCATTGTTTCTCATTATTTCAACTCTAGATGAAAACATTTTTTCTAGTATTTTGTATGGAGGAGAGTGAGAAAGCTAAAGATGATGAAAGTAGTTTTGTTGAAAATGATGATTGTGCTTTCAATCTCATAATTGGTTGTGAAACTGAAGATGGCAACATTAAGGTTGTAGTGATGGATGATGAATGTGTGCTTGTAATTGACATTGAAACGTGTGTGGATGAAGAAACAACATTGATGTAGAATCCAAATATTTTTATGAAGAAAGTCTCTCTAATGCAGAGATGTATGAAGTCAAATTTGATGAGAATTATGTATCTCATGAAGAGTGGTTCAATCTAATGCAAGAAAAACACCTTATTGATGAGTTGTTTGGTGAGAAGAGTTGCCTACCTCCATAAGCAAATCAAATGCAGGACAACATGTTTGCGGCAACAAAGTTGAATAAAGAGGTTGAAGACATGAAACAACCAACTATGTCAGCAAAGAAAGATGAAGGAAGCAAATCTCTTTTAAAATAGAAGGATGACAATGGTTCTTTTTATGATCTTTTATATAAATCTAACATTGCTTTTAAGTGTGCAGATATTGATAGTTAGGAAGAAGCAATAAAACTTGAAGAAATCAAAAGCATTAAGGAAAAGTATAAGTCCCAAGAACCTGCAGAAATGTTGAATATAAAGAATGTTAGCCCACAATCAAGATCAAGAAAGAGGATATCAAAAGTTCAAGTGTTCCACTATCTTATGGAAAGAAAGGTGAAGATGAAATTGGATCAACAAATGAACAAGCATTTTCCCTTTAGCAAGAAGGCAAAAATGAAATGTTTTATTGTAAGCCTAGCTGAGACTTAACCTTGACATGTCACCAACCAAGAAAAGGCAAAGATTTTATAAGAGACTCTAATCAAATAGACACCACGAAGTTGATAAATCTAGCAATTTTCTTCATCCATAAAAATGCCTAACATTGCAAACTAGTCATAACTCATGACATTGATTCTAAATAAAATAGAGCTCATGAGAATTATACCGAATCATAGGGAAACCAAAACTCCATTCCCAATCTCTCTAGAAAGGACCATCCATATCAATATTCATCTCAAAAAGGTCTTATTAAGGGATAATATTGATAGTATCCATAAAGGTATCCAAATTTGGAGAGGGTACGGAAAAATCCCGATCCACTGAACACCAGTTTTTCTAAGAATGGGAATTGAAATTCCAAAGATCCCTAAAAAGAAAAATGTTTTTTTTTGATAAACTTATTTTTTTAAAATGAGAAATATTAGAATACAAGTTACTTATTGTTTCTAACTCTTGATTAGTATTTTGGAAAAAACCCAACCTAATCTACTTTCTCACCTCTTCCAACACACCAAGTTTTCCACCTTCCTCCAAGTTTGCCAAATACTCTTAAAAATGATCAACCCATAAATTTGAAAATTATGAGTAGAAATTATGTCACATAATTCAACTAACCCATAGTTTTTCCAACATGTTTCCCTAACAATGATTTTTTGTCACATCAACACTTTCTAAGGGGATGAACCCTCCAACCATTTGATCACCTATCTGGTAGGTGAAATGTTTCCTTGGATCACCACATTGATCACACCAAGACATCCCTCATCCTTAGACATAATGCAAACATTCAAAGGAACAAATTAAGACCTAAGTATCCACCATATGAGGCCCATGGATAAGAATGTAGAATCTACTCTAGTTAACTTGAACAAACTCTTATTCAGGTTCCAACATGACACATAGTTAATATGAAATGTCTAAATATTTTTTCTCACCATCGTTGGCTTACAAACAAAAGGAAGATCTTTATCTTGATATACAGAAAACTTATGTTGCAATCAATTCAAGCACCAAAAATACATAGAAATGGGGAAAGGTCAACCTCAAAAGGAATGCCAACATGTCCCACAATAACCCCTCATTGAACAAACATCTGAGTAATTGGAATCCATGTTATAAAATTTTCAAGACCAACAAGCCAAATTTTTTTCTTATGTTCACTCATGATAGAGCTTGAAACCTCACAGAATATAGAAAGATGTTCCTCAGAAATGGAAACTTACTACTAATCAGTGACAAATAAATAAGGCAGAGTCACTTGTAAAGTGATTGTTAACCATCTTCTTCCCCTTTGATAGGGAGATACCTTTAAGCCAACCTTGAGAAAGGGCCTCCTCCAAAAAATATCGGTGAGCATCTATTTTCAAGACATAAATGATGCAGTGGAATGCCCCTGATGACCTCTTTATTCTTTTATTTCCTTTTCATTTCTATTTACTCGCCTTTAGCCCTCTAACTAAACTCCAAATTCTTATGTGCCTAAGGTTAGAATCAAGGTTTAGCACCCAGGGCTCTTAAGCCCAAAATATTTGTTCCTCTCTTTTCCCTTTATAATTTATTTCCCCAAAAGTTTCCCTTTTGTGTGCTCCATGGTTGGAAGGCTACATAAAATAGAGTTAGAATTTCTTCCAACTACTGTATTTGGTTTCTAGTACCATAGGTCACTTTCTTCATTATTTCGAGTTTCTAATCTGAATATCGCCTCAGGCTCGCGCCAACGACATCGCTATGGAACCAGTCTAGATGTATCTACATGGGCTTCACAATATAATCCTACCATGAGCTCAGGTTTTTTCAACCCTCAAATATTTGAATTATTCCACGTTTTGGATGATTTTTAACAAATGCGCTGCTAAATGCCCGAAAGAGTAGTCTAACGAGGCCAAAACATTTCTCGAAAAATGGTGAAAATTTCGGCAATATTTTAATTAAAACTTGGTAGAAACTTTCAGAAATTGGGTTACAACTATCAAGCTTTAGGATTTTAGGTGCCCCAGTGGTTTTTGATGGTGCTGAATCTATTTCCACCATCGAAAAAATGATTTAAAAACTCATATTTTGATGGTGTTGAGTCTATTTCCACCATCCAAAAGACAATTTAAACATTCATATTTTGATGGTGCTAAATCTATATCCACCATCAAAAAAATAATTTAAACACTCATATTTTAATGGTGCTGAATCTATTTCCACCATCCAAAAAATGATTTAAATACTCATATGGTTGGATTTTTTGAAAACAAATGGCTAGATTCCGACGAAAAATGGCTTTCTAAGAAAAATTGTCACCTCAGAAGACAACTCCCAAGCCCAAATATCCTTCCACCAAATTTCTGGCTCTATCCAAGAGTTTGGATAAATTGGCCATATGTACTTTTGCAAAGAGCTAGATGGGAATAGAACCAAATCTCTTCAAGTTGGGTCTCATGCCAAATGTTTGCAACTTGAACACATTAACATTATAGCCGAATATGTATTTGTTCCAAATATGGATGCTTTTCTTCAAACAAATTCTTGATATATGTTATGTCTCGATGAGATGAATAACTCTATTTATGAGCTTTGCATGAAAAATATCCACATCCACAATTTACACCTCGAACCTTTGAGACAACCCCATTCCTTCTAGGTTTATGAATCCACGAGAGCCCCACTTGTTATTGAGGAGACATAAGATGAGATTGTCACTATACTCTTAACCTTAGCGCAACTATTGACAAGCTTCACTACACAGGTAAATCGAGTTTCAAACCTGGGAAGGGCCCCTATATTGATTGGTAAAATCTTTCCCGTGTAGAACATCCATTGTTCGACCTAGCCCAAAGGGCATAAATTTTATTAACTTAATAATCAAACATAAATTAGTGGTAGGGTACATTATTAAGGCATTCCTTGCAACATCACTAGTTCAAAACCCTAATTAGTTATGTGTGACATTCCACCCGATGTTAGATAAGTGCAATCCAACCTCTTAGTTCACTAGACGAGAACAAACACATTGATAATTTAGACTTTTTGGATTAAAAAGAAAAAAAATCCTTGGTGAGACATACTAAAATTTTGAATAAATTTGGCTAAAGCATTAGTGATTAATGAATTAATGTTTCTTCCATCTATTTTTTTATCCATATCCTGTGTTGGGGCAAAGAAGAGATGAGGGGAATTTTTTTTGAAATTTTGTCTAATTATGGAGGTATTGCGCTTGAGGGTATTGACATCACACACTACAGAACCCACAGAGATGTGATAGATAGCACAAATGTGCAACAATGGCTCAAGATTATTACACGGTAGCTGAAATATTTCCCAAGTGACAGGTTATTCACCAACAGTGTAGGTTGGTTGGATACGAGATAAGGTGGCAATTTATCTTAGTGTAGTGTGACTTGCAATTGAGGCTTTTCACATACGAGGACAACTCCTCTAGGTGACATGCTAAATGATTCCCCAAGTTGAAGGGTTTTGTGGTTGGTTGGTTCTGTTATTCAACTATTCGAAAGATTAGGGCTTGCTTAGTTGGTTTCTTAGTGGTCAGAAATTTTGTTGTATTCTGTTATGTTAGCTTTTTTATATTGTCTAATACCATCTAGTTCTATTGATGGATTCCATGGAATTAATTATATCGAGGCTCTGACATGGTACCATTATGTGGATGTTTTGTTTTTTGTATTGTATGGCATCAATGAGAAGTATAATATGAACACCCACTTCTTGAGTCTTTGTTGTCGAATACATGAAACTGATGCACATTTTTTTATTTACTAGTTAATATAAATATGACCTCTCAATGACCTTTGTTCCAAATATATGATCTTGATGTTTAAAGACTTTATGTCGATGATGAATGTTATGAATGGATTATGAGTTTGCACAAAGTTTTTTATTCTTGTCTATGTAATTACCTTGTACGTTGTAGTTAAATGTCACTGTATAATGAATCGACCTTGTTTTTTTGTTGTATTTTCATGTCAAAGTTAATTTTGCATGTATATTATGAAATTTTATGAAGGAACAACTTCTATGTCTAAACCACATATGAGGGGTTATCCGTGATATGCCTTTCTTCATACTTCATATGCATGGAATAGCTCAAACATTTATGAATACCTTTCTCTATGGTTAGCCTCTCAAAAAATATCTCACCATGTGTTCCGTTCCCTTAA
The DNA here is from genome assembly GCA_000404065.3 of Pinus taeda. NCBI lineage: Eukaryota > Viridiplantae > Streptophyta > Pinopsida > Pinales > Pinaceae > Pinus > Pinus taeda. Next base: position 13,103 of record APFE031515537.1, read on the forward strand.
TTATGGCTTGGGGAATATTGCTAGAAACAAACCATGACATCTCTCTAAGACAAGGCCACTTCTAAAATCAAGATTGTTATTCAAAGCCTAGCCATTGCACAAAATCTTCCTAACAAGGAACATGCTCTACATTCTCATCATCTCCTTGAATGGAAATTCATAAAAACACTCCATGGACATTCTTTGATGGGGTAGCTCAATGGACCCCCTCTTTGGGTGGGGGGAGAGGAATACTCCATTTATCTCAAACAACATTCATATTCTTTTATGTAAATATTAGGCATGTTTCAAACAATTATGTTGAACTTTTGACGCTCAAATTAATATGTCAAATTACTATCCCACAAGGAATCATATTTATCCATGTCTATAGAGATTCTCAAAATGTCATAAATTAAATAAAAAAAGTAATTAAAATATGTAATTATACTCTCAATCCAATTTTTGAAAAATTACAACAACAAATTCTCGCCTCTATCCATGTCTATGTTGAATCTCAAAAAATTATATATTAAGTAAAACAAATAATTATAATTCATAATTATACTCTTAATCTAACTTTTGTGAAAATACAACGCCAACAAAAATAAATTCATGAATTTACTCAAATCTATTTCGCATATTTAAAGTCACAAAATTTGAAAAATTGCAACAACAAAAATATTTTCCTAAGTAAATTCTACGGTATGTAAATGTTTAACTATTCCGAGGAAGTATATAAAATTGTTGTTAATATATTACTTTTGTGCGGTAGAGGTTTAAGTATCCATAGGAGATATATAAAAAGGAGTTGTTTAACTAGGTGGAGGAATTGTCGGGATGGCCAAAAGTGGCTGGAATTCTGGAAAAAAATTCAAAAAAATTTGTAGAGGCAGTGTTTGAATCATGTTTTTGATGGTGGAAATGGATTCCGCAACATCAAAAACATCTAAGACACCTAAAATTTTGAAGTTTAACAACTATAATTTGGATTTACAAAAATTCTTGCAGGATATTCTCTAAATATGACCAAAATTTCTATAACTTTCCAGGCAACTCCTCCGCCTCTCCTCTGCCTCGTTAGACTACCCGATATAAAAATGTTTTTAATATATTACTTTTGTAAAAAGTGGACATTTACCATCTTCCCGTCACAAGGAGAAAGTGGACATTAAATTTTTATGAGGCTTAAAAGCCAATGGAATGCTTTGAAGCATCTATTGTGTATAACTTTGTTATTTTTTTGTTTTTTAAGTAAAATAATTTATAATTTTACTAGAAATTATATCCTAGAAAAATAAAAATAAAAATAAAACGACAGCCATATTTAAATTACATTTATGTAAAAATATATAATTAGTAATTTTACATAAATTTATGAATAACAAAATAGAAAATACATTTTAAATATTATTTTTTTCCAAATCGTAAAATTTAAATATAAATATTTTATTATTAATGAAAAATTAAATCAACCAAAACTATTAAAATAAAATAAATTCAAATATAATTTATTATAACATATTTTCCTTAAAAAATATGAGAAAGATATATGATAATTTAGATATTTTATTATTTAAAAAATAACTTTTCCCATTTAATTTTTAGATAAAATTAAAAACCTCCTTCGAAGAAGAAAACCAAAACAAAGCTAACTAATAATGTAGATTTTTTCATAACATACACATCTATACTAATATTAGAAACAAAAAAATACAATTGGAAATGGTACAAACACGGTTGGAAATGGAAAGTTGTACTTCAAAATATAGCAATGTATTGGATGCATCTTTTTCTACTTCTTAAGGAAGTCATTGAAAGGATACAATTGATCATGAGACGCTTTATCTCGGACGGGGCATTATTAGAAAGTTTCACTTGTTAAAATGGTCCCTTATCACAAGACCCATTGACTTGTTAAAATGGTCCCTCATCACAAGACCCATTGAGGAAGGTGGATGGGCATCATAGACCCACAAATTTCAATAGGGCGTTGATTGCTAGACCCATTGAGGAAGGTGGATGGGCATCATAGACCCACAAATTTCAATAGGGCGTTGATTGCTAAAAACATGTGGAGGGAAGTAACTGCTTCCAGAATATGGTCTAGTTGGTCTCAAACTAGGAAGGAGGAAAAATATATGTTTGGGTAAATTTTCACACCATGGATTATTGGACGGGCCAAGATAAAATCTACTACATCATATATCTAAAGAAGTATGATGAAAAACATCCACTGGCTCTTAGAGTTGGTAACGTGGGAGGCAGACGATGGCATTTTTCAATGAATATGACCCATATAAGAATGGCAGGAAACTCAGAATTACCAAGCACAGAGATATCTGGAAAACATATCTGGTGGGATTTTTCAATGGTGCTTGCTTGAGAAGAAGATGTGAATGTGAGGCCTATATAGTCATAGAACTGTAGGAATTTTTTCATTTCTGATGGGAAGGAAGATGAAGCACAAACAGTAAAGCAAAGGTTATTGCACTGTGGGGAATGTTGATCACGGCAAAATTGCTAAGAATGGAACACATATAAGTCTACAATGATGCAAAAAGAATAATAAATTGGATGAAAGGTTATACCAATTTCAATCCTCACACATTAATCAATTGAATGAAACGTATGAAGACTTTGGTGAACATATATCATCACATCTACCAGGAGTATTAATCAATTGAATGAAACGTATGAAGACTTTGGTGAACATATATCATCACATCTACCAGGAGTATTAATCAATTGAATGAAACTTATGAGGACTTTGGTGAACATATATCATCGCATCTACAAGGAACAGAACTAGACTGCAGACTTGCTATCAAAGAAAGAAATTGATAAAGAAGACAGTAAGTTTTTCTTTTCAACACGTAAACAAAGAACCATGATAAATGCTAAAAACATAATTTTTTCATAAATATCGGAGGTATGATGGACTGTACAGCTTTTTTGGATAATACTAATATTTACCAGGCAATGTAAAGATGGGAACACTCCAGACATATTGTGAGTTAAAAAATAGTTTTTATTGCATTTGAATTTTAGATAGACACAAGTAAAAAATGTTTGAATACAGACAGAATATAAAACCAAAAAAGATGTACTATCTGTTTTTATTAATATAAATTCAAAAGCGTTTTTTTCCAAGGAGAAAAAAGAAGTAATGGCCTAAAATTTGAAGTGCTCTCAGTGCGAGCTAAATATGTTAATGGACGTATTTAGATATTTCCTTTGGAAAAAACCATACAGAGATGTATGTTCTATAAACCGACCAGTGAGACAACTATAATGACACAAACAAACTCCTTTGCAAAGATTCTACTGATACTGGTAATCAAAAACCGTGAAGATGCATAGGTCCAAAGCTGTACAATCTGGATATCATCACATAATGGATGGAAAGTATGGTCCTCCTTGGTGTAAACTCCTTTGCAAAGATTCTACTGATACTGGTAAACAAAAACCGTGAAGATGCATAGGTCCAAAGCTGTACAATCTGGATATCATCACATAATGGATGGAAAGTATGGTCCTCCTTGGTGTACTGCTTCTCAGATATAAAGCATAAATTTATACACTACTGTTGGGAGTGGAGCTTATGCTAGGCAACCTGTACTGCACAGATATGGGAGATACTCCCTCTGTCGTTGGCTGTTTGATGTCGGAAAATGATTCCGACTGTTCACCTGGAGGTATTGAGGTGAGCCACGAATATTGTCTGATTTGCTCCAGCTGAGCAACAACTTCTTTCATGAATGGTCTGTCATCCCTCTCTGACACCAGACATCTGAAGGCCAATTCTGCAACTGCAGTTACCCCGACCTTCAAATTTGGATTCATTTCAATCTCCAACTGCTCATCCACTATTTCATGCAAAGCCCCTCCCTGGATCTTTGTTACCGCCATGTTTGCAAGGTTGATTTCTCCTTTCTTCCGATTTATGTCCACTGCTATTTTGCCAGAGATGATCTCCATCAAAACAACCCCGAAGCTGTAGACATCAGATTTCTCCGTCAGTTGATAACACTGATGGTATTGTGGGTCAACATAGCCGGGTGTGCCTTGTGGAACAGTGGTGATATGTGTGGCATCATCAGGCATAAGCTTGGAAAGCCCAAAATCTGCTACTTTCGCATTGAAATCCTCGTCCAAGAGAATATTAGAGGATTTCACATCTCTGTGGAATAAAGGCGGATCATGACTGTGAAGGAAAGCCAGAGCCTGAGCCGTTTGTATAGCAATGTTCAAACGAGTGTCCCATGGTAATCCCTTGGGGCCTCTGCGCTGGCCGTGAAGATGGTCTGCCAAGGTTCCATTTGAGACAAATTCGTATACGAGCAAAAGCTCTGGACTGTCTTCATAGGCACAGCCATAGAGACGAACCACACGTGGATGATTCAAGCTGGAAAATGTCGTCACCTCGTTGATGAATTGTTCGACTCTTCTTGCATTATCTTGATAGAGTCTCTTTACGGCCACAGTTCGTCCGTCCCCGAGCTTTCCAAAATATACCAACCCGAACCCTCCATCCCCAACTTCGTTCTCCTTGTGGAAGCAATTTGTAGCCTGACAAAGTTCTTGGTAAGAGAATATAGGAAAATTACGTATCTTAAGCTCACTGAATCCAGTTTCTTCCATGTCTTTCTTCTTGTGTTTGCTGAAACCACTTGTAAAATCCATCCTAACACTTTTTATCCTCTTCACATAAAACATCATGAACATTAGTATTACTGCTACAGCTGTGAGTAGAGCCCCTCCAATGGAGCAACCTGCAATCGAATAAAGAGATTGATAGCAATCCCCAAAGAAAATATTAACGGAAACACAATGCAAATCCACGGCGATCGAAAGAAGAGATTGATAGGAATATTAATGGAACTGAAATACAAATTCTCCTTCGGTACCGAACTGCAAGAAAATATATTTACCTGTTGTAATGGCGGATATGTTTGATCCCACTGTATCAAGGGTACACAGTTTTTTGGTAAGGCAATGCATACTTCACAGGAAAAACATATAATAACATAATTTTAAAATATTATCTAAACATTATTTTTGGACTAATAGAAAAAAAATATTATCTCAGTGCATTATTTTTGGACTAATAGAAGGGCTTATACATAACGTTTTTAAGAATCCTATTTAAGTATCAACAGAAATGAAGTTCAGTGGGACTTGAATGTGTAATTTCTTGGTTTCAAAATGGTTATATATATATAATATCCAATTAAAAAAAAATTATGCGATAGCTGTAATAGAAATTAATTCCGGAAAATTTATCTAATATGAAATTTAATTCTTCAAACTTTTTATTGTGTGAGATTGTAGTAATAAAAACGAAATTTTAAAATTTTATTACTATATAGTTACAGATTATTACTAGTAAGAAAACACACATTAGTTTGGTTATATAAGTTTAATAGTTGATTAATATGAAAACGCTTAATATTATTGATTATTTTGGATTGAAGACTACTGTGGTGTGGTTTTTGAGAAGAGTTAGGATTTTTCACATTGCTCATTTTTATATGGTCGAAGTTTTGAGTCTAAACTCAGACTCATCATTAAAACTATTGATTATATATTAAGTAAATTTTATTATTTTATTTTTTATACCAATATTAAAGACAAGTATTATTAATGGTTATAGTATAAATATATGTTTTATTAAAATTATAAACCAAAATATATAATAAATAATTGACTATCAAAATTACAATAAGGAAGAATTTAATCTTAATCTTATATTAATAAGTAAGAAAAATATACTGTCTTTCTTAAATCTAACCTATGTGTATTTTTTGGAAAACAAAAATTCTTAAAAAAACTAAATTATTATAAGGCTCATCATGTAAATATTAAAAATATTGAACTTTGTATTTCAATGATTAGAAGGTAGGGAAGACCTACCATGAACCTGACCACGACATTTGTCAGACCTCGATGTACCATCGGGACAATAGCAAAGAAAATCTGTGGATTCGTTAAAACCGCAAAACCCTTGACTCGACAAACAAGTCCGACAGTTTTGATCTCTGTAGGGGTCGACACGCCATGTTATCCAAAAACCCTGCTTCACGAATGTCTGGTTACTAATGGACTGATTGAACTCCACAACTTCCTTCTTAACTGGTAGATGAAGATGCGTTTCACATAGAAGTGTCCGATTCATATCAGTTTCTGCGTTCAAACTGTAGTACCAAATTTTGTCACATAACTCAAGCATCTTTAATGTATAATTCTTCTCAAAGGGATTGATTTGATGACAGTCCGTCCAAAACGGCAAAGCTGTGTATCCTGGGGCCATTTGGAAAAGCTTGGGACGATACCGCCGCGAATGAGAGTAATTACCAAAAAGTTTGGCTCCTCTCCCGCAGAAATCGTTGATAGCGATTCTGATGCTCTGATGAGTTCTATTATTCCCCAAGATATAGGGCTCCAATATCTGAAATTCAATTTCACTAAGATTTATAAAAGGGCGGTGAATACCTGGATCACAGTTAATCTGAAAGTAACGGTCACCACATCTGCTGCGTTTCTGTCCAAATGGATAGCTGAAACTGAAGTTGCCGCACCTATTAACAGAAGTGCAATTGTTCGGGAAACATGAAATTGAGGAGGAGCAGAAGAAGAGGATGAGCAGAGTGCATATATGAAGGCGAAGGAGAGGAGTTCCAGACATTGCATTGAACTGGGAACAGGAAAACTTGTTCTGCTTTCTCTTGATTTATTTTTCAATAAATATCAGCGGCTTAGAAAACATGAGGACAATATTGGCGACCAACTTGATAGGTTGTGCAAATCAGATGGGAGAGCGCCGTGGGATAGGCGGCATCCACTTAGTCCTGCTAAAGTATTTGATTTGGTTTTTTTCTTCTATATTTTTGGTCGGAAAAATATTGCTCACTAGAACACGGGTGGTGGGACTAGAACACGGGTGGTGAGACTATGCAAATCTTCCAAACATTGGTTTCACACGGGTGAGATTACTGAAAATATTGCTCACTAGACTTGATTCCACCCGTAAATTTTATTAATTGCTAAATTTTGTGACAACTTTTCGGTAAACATTGCTAACTATACTTGATTCCACCCGTAAATTTTATTAATGGCTGAATTTTGTGAGAAACTTTTCGGTGAACCTTTTTCCGAAAATCCGTGATATTCGAACTTTCTCCTGAATCTTATAACATTCAGGTGAACTTTGCCCTAAAATCCGTGATACTTCGAACTTTTTAACTAAAGTTTCTGCGTTTGGCGAATAAATCGTGACACCTGAGCTTTTTGAGTCGTATCGTGTCTAATGTATTTTCAACCTAGTCTACCCTCCGTTCAAATTTCTCCAAAATTATAGAAATATTGGCAAGTTTTTTATAAAGTTGGCTAGATTTTTTTGTAAATCCACCTTATAGTTGTCAAACTTCAATATTTTGGCTGCTTCAAGGGTTTTTGATGGTGCTGAATTCATTTCCATGATTAAAAACTTGTATCAATCATTCTTATTATAAAAAAAAATTGAAATATTTTTTGCTGGATTCCAACTTACTAAATCCACTTAAATTTTTTATAATCAATTCCATTATCTTAAAAAAATATATGTTTACTTTTTGTTTTTAAAATCAAGAGAAATACTAGACTTGTCACTTGTGAGTTAAAGACTTAAGATAGAACTCTCACTATATTCTTAAGCCTAGAGCAAAACATTTGCTACACAGGAAACTGAATTTCAAATCTGGGTAGAGCCCCTATATTGGTTGACAAATGACTTCCATTGTCAAATGTCCACCTTTAAGCTTTGCCCTATGGGAAATTTTTTTACTAACTTAATATAATTTCAAATCTGGGTGGAGCCCCTATATTGGTTGACAAATGCCTTTCATTGTCAAATGTCCATCTTTAGGCTTTGCCCGATGGGAGATTTTTTTATTAACTTAATATTCAAGTATTAGTTAGTGGCAGGATACATTATTAAGGCATTCTTTGTGGCATCTCTAGATGAAGCCTCCAACTAGTTTTGTGTGCCATTCTACTCCATGTTAGATGAGTACAAGCCAACCTATCATTACACAAGCAGAAGCACAAGTATTAAAAATTTAAACCTCTTGGTAAAAGATAAAACCCCATGGTGTGAAAGAAATTACAGGAGGCAAAGGAGAGGAGACACCCTCCACAAATTAGTTCTGGAGATCAAATCTTCAGTTGTGGCGAACAAATTGCAACTTGATAGCGGCTTCACCCTCAAAAATTTAGTTGTGGAGATCAATATTTAGCTGTGGCGAACAAAGCGCAACTGGACAGGAGCTTAAAAAACACATAAATTTGATGCACAACAAAACAAAGTAAAACAAAGTAAAAAAATGGAGCAATACAATTAAAACTTTGGCTTATATTTCTTAATGCATGAAATACATTACACACTTAAATTTTATGCACAACGAAACATAGTAAAACAAAGTAAAAGAATGGAGCACATGCATGTTTGAGACATTAATACATGACTGAACAAAACATTAAGGCACATGATGTGCGATTGTACAAGGTAAGTGACTTTCTAAACTTGTAGGACTGCAAGTAAGAGTTGTGCAGTAAATATATGACAATACATATTTACCAACCCTGTATTAAATAAACATTCCTTTTTAAATTCTTGATGTATGTTGTAGAATGGAGAACTCCTACTACTGCGAACTTCTGTCCTTTAACGTGCAAACAAAATCTGCAACATGCATAATCCGCAACTACGGTAGTTGAGATTAATATTTCCAACACTCCCCCATAATCACAACTGCCACCATTGAAAATTCCCAAACAATCTCTGAGATAAACAAAATTTTCATGTGCCAATGGCTTTGTGAAAATATCAGCAAACTGTTCCTGTGACCTGCAGTGCTACAACAAAATTTTACCATTGTTAATTAACTCTCTAATAAAATGATATTTAGCATCAACGTGCTTAGTCCTCTTGTGAAAAACGGAGTTCTTTGATAGTGCAATTGCAGAACTGTTGTCGCAAAAAATAGTTGTTGTCCCCTCTTGGTCGTGGCATAAATCTCTCAACATTCTTCTCATCCAAACTGCTTGACATGTTGTTACTGTTGCAACGACATATTTATCTTATGTTGTTGACAATGACACTATCTAATGCTTCTTGGAGGCCCATGAAATGGCCCCAGAACCCAAATGAAAAACATATCCTAACTTGCTCTTTCTGTCATCGACACTTCCTGTTGAGTCACTGTCAGTGTAACCAACCAGGCTAAAATCATTTGTATTAGTGTACAAAATACCATACTCCTTTGTCCCATTGACATACCTTAGAATCCTTTTGACTGCTTACCAATGTGTCTCTTTGGGTGTCTCCATGAACCTCAACACCAAGCTTACTACATACATTATATCTAACTTAGTTGCGGTCAAATACATCAAGTTGCCCACCTTACTTTTGTATAATGTCAAATTGACATTTTTGTTGCAATCTTCTTGGCTCAACTTCAACCCCATAATAGTTGGAGTTGGTGTGGGCTTGTTGTTTTTCATATTAAACCTCTCCAAAATGTCTGCTACATACTTTACATGGGAAATAAAGATACCACTTTCTGTTTGCTTCACTTCTATGGCAAAAAAATATCTTAACAACCCCAATTCAGTGATTTCAAACTCACTTTTCATGACTTCTTTGAAATCATTGATGAGGAAATCATCACTGCCTGTAAAATTAAATCATCTACATTTAAAACAATAATAAGAAACTTACCATCACTCTCTTTGATGTAGAGAGTAGGTTCACCGTCACATTTGTCAAAGCCATTATCCAACAAGTAAGCGTCTATTCTAATAAACCATGCACACGGTGCTTGTTTCAGCCCATAAAGAGCTTTCCTCAGCCTATACACCTTGTCTTCTTGGCCTTCTACCTCATAGTTAGGTGGTTGCGCAACATACACTTCATCTTTCAACACTCCATTCAAGAAAGCTGATTTTATGTCCATTTGATACACTTTACATTAAGTTGCATGAAAATTGACATCATTGTATGCATTGTCTCCATCCTCGCGACTGATGCAAATGCCTCCACATAATATCTTCCATGCTCCTACTTGTATCCTTTGACAATTAGCCTTGCTTTATGCCTTTCAATCTTTCCTTCATTGTTGCTCTTGGTCTTATAGACCCACTTCAATCCAATGACTTCTTTTCCTTGCGGAAGGTCCACTAACTCCCATGTGTCATCCTTTTTTATTGATTCTATTTCTTCATCCATTACCGCAACCCATTTTTCTTCTTTGACTATATCCTCAAAATGGATTAGGTCATCTATATGAAAAAACAATGCGAATAAGGAATTCATACCAGTGCTACTATCAACTTCATCTTGCTCATAAATTTCATTTAGATTTCTGAATTTTGGTCTTCTTATGCTTGCAGAATATGGGCATGACATGTCATTTGTTGTTACACTTTAAGTAGATAACACTATGGGACTTTGTAGTGTGCTTGGAGAAACACTTGTTTGACTATTTGTTGACTGTGTTACTTGCTACCTGCTTTTTTGCGCTTGAATAGGAGTAGTGGGATTCACTATTGAGGAATTCATTGATGTTATCAATTCCTCTGTGTCCTCATGTGGTATACATGTTTTCACATTGATTGTATTCTCTAAACTTCCATCCCATGCTTCCTCTTCTATGAACTACACATCTCTATTGATTATGATCTTCTTGGTTGATGGATTATAGAGCTTATATGCCTTCGATTCATCACTATATCCAAACAATATGTATTTTCCCCCCTTGCTATCTAACTTCTTCGTCAAATTGCCCAAGACATGTGCATATGCCACACATCCAAACACTCTCATGTGAGTGACACCATGCTTTCTTCAACTCCATGCCTCTTTAGGAACTACATTCCTAAGACTTTTGGTTGGAGATCTATTGATGATATATGCTGCACAAGTGACAACTTCAACCCAATAATCATTTGGCAAATTCTTTGCCTTCAACATACTCCTTGCCATTTCCATAATGGTCATATTCCTCCTTTTTGCGACACAATTTTGCTGAGGTTTTTACCTTGTTGTAAATTTCTTTTGAATTCCATGCTCCCTACCAAAACGAAGCAAGTCATTTGAGATGTATTTACCACTTCTATCAGTCTTCAAGACTTTGATGTAGTGTCCACATTACTTCTCAACAAGATCTTGTATTGACAGAAGCACTCAAACACTTCACTCTTTTGTTTTAGGAAGTAGACCCATGTATTCCTTGTATAATCATCTATGAAGGTCAAGAAATAGTAGTTGCCACCAATTGATGGTGTCTGCATTGGTCCACACAAATATGAATGGACAATCTCCGAAGGTGCCTTTTCCCTTATTGAATTTCTTGTTAGAAATGTCTCTCTATGTTGTTTTCCCAAGATGGATCTTTCACATAGGTTGTTTAGTTTTTCTATGAGTGGTAATCCCTTCACCATGCTTTTCCTATGTAGCAATTCAAACCTCCAAAGCTGAGATGACCAAATCTCAAATGCCATTACCAATTTTCATCTTTAACCTCTGCCTAAAAGTTTACTTGCGTGACAACTACCACTTTTCTTTCATCCTCTTGTGAGTTCATTGATAGTTGTGCTTTTGCACCTTCTTCCTTCAAATACGATTTTGTCTTTAGGGGAAACATTCTATTGCTTGTCATCTGAACTTTTGCAATCATTTGTCTACTTGGAGGCTTATCTGAAATTGTGCACTCATCACTTTTGAAAAAGACATTGTAGCCCTTTTGCATGAGTTGCCCAATGTTGATGAGGTCATGCTTCAAACCAGGGACAAGATAAACATCTGAAATATACTTCTTCTCGCCCTTCTTTGTTAGAATATTGACTCTTCCTTTGCCTAGGACAAATAATTTTATATCAGTCCTTAATTTCACTTTAGGTTTCACACTTTCATCTAAATTAGAATACATTTCAATGTTCCTTGTCATGTGGTTGCAACACCCTAAATCTAGAAACCATACATCACTTTTTTTCTTGTGCTACATTACAAGCTAAAAACATGCTATCTTGGCTCTGATTTTCCTTTATGAAATTTACACTTGGTTTGTTACTTAGGTCATATTTCTTCTTTCTACATTCATTTTCATAATGACCAAACTTCTTACAATAATGACATTGAACTTGATATTTATCATACCTCTGACCTTGTGCTTGATTTTGGCTTGGGCCTTGACTTGGATTTTTCTTGCTGCCCCTTCTACTTGAGATTGAAGGGCAACCTCTTCCACCTTTGTATGAGCCTCTTCCTATAGGATTTGATCATCCCATACTTTTACCTTGACCAAACAAAACTTGTGTCTTGAAGGCATGCTTCAATGAGGAGCTTGTTGCTCTATTCAGTCTATGTTCATGAGAAATCAATGATACATGAAGCTCATCCACTAAAAACTGTGAGAGATACTTTATCTCTTTTATGGCCACAACAATGCCACCAAACCTTGTTGGGAGACTTCTCATATCTTTCTCAACTATCCTTTCCTCAAATGTCTCACCATGAGACCTGGTTTGAGTAACCAGTCAAATTACACGTGTAAAAAATGAGTCTATAGTCTGAGACTCTTTCATAAAAATTGTCTCAAAGTCTCTCCTCCACATTTGCAGTTTTTTGTCTTCACTTTTTCCATGCCTTGGTAGGTTGTCTGGAGGGTGTCCCATTCTTGCTTGGACTTTGTTCTTGCTGCAATCCTTGGGAAAATACTTTCATAAACTGCTTGAAAGATGTAGAAGAGAGCTTTTGCATCCTTCTTCGTGTTGTCCCTCAACAAATCCCTTTCTGCTTTTGTCAATGCATTGTATGTTGTTGCATTTGCTGGTTCTTGAAAACCATTCTCCACAAAATCCCAAATATCTAGGGAAGAAAACAAAACCTTCATTGTTATAGCCCAATAGTCATAATTTTTGTCAATAAACTGAGGCAAATCCCAAATTTCTTGGGAAGAAAACAGAGCCTTCATTGTTATAGCCCAATAGTCATAATTTTTGTCATTAAATTGAGGTATCTAAGGATTAGTCAAGATTGTGCTTGATGCTACCATTTTTTACTGTAAAATAAACTTTCTCCCTGGTGGAAAATATGCTCAAAAGTAAAATATGCCCTTATTTTTTTTTTTTAAATGCCAGTAAAAACACTTATTTTTACATTAAAAGAGTTTAACTGGCTTTGATACCACGTGAATAAACTTTCTCCCTGGTGGAAAATATGCTCAAAATAAAAATATGCCCTTAAAACAACTTTTTAAGGGCCAGCAAAAACACTGATACCACGTGAAAGAAATTACAGGGAGATAGAGGAGAGGAGTCACCCTCCACAAATCATTTTCGGATATGCTAAAAAGAAAAATATGCCCTCAAAACAAATTTTTAACTGCGAGTAAAAATCATTTTGGGAGATCAAATCGAAACTGGATAAGAGCTTAAAAAACATAGAAATTTGACACACAACAAAACAGAGAGTAAAACACAGAGTAAACACTTGGAGCAACACAATAAAAACTTTGGCTTATATTTCTTAATGCATTAAATACATTCATATGAGACTACAACTCTTACGTGATTTACACTTCACAAGGGGTTGTGTAGTAACAATAAAACCCAATAAAATCTCTTTGCACGCGCTCACCAATATTTGCTCCACAATTTTCTCCTCTCTACCTCTTAGACTTACACTGTCAACTTGACTTTTACATATATATTTTGCATTTTTGAGACATTAGTACATGACTCGACAAAACATTAAGAGAAAGGATGGGCGATTGTACAAGGTAAGTGATTTTCTAAACTTGTAGAGGTTGCAGACTATAAGTAAGAGTTGCACAGTAAATGTTTGACCATACATATTTACCAACCCTTTATTAAATACACATTCCTTCTTAAATGCTTGATGTGTATTGTGGAATGGAAAAATATTGCGCAATAAATGTTTGACCATACATATTTAGCAACCCTTTATTAAATACACATTTCTTCTTAAATGCTTGATGTGTGTTGAGGAATGGAGAACTCGTACTCCTGCTTAGAACTCAAATGAAACCTGCAACCCGCAAAGATATATTTGGTAAGTATGTTTGTTGTCAGTTTATTAACTGCAGTAGTTGAAATTAATATTTACAACCTGCTGAGACTTGTTACAATTTTGAATAAATTTGGAAAAATAATTAGTGATACATGAAATAATGTTTCTTCCATCTGTTTTCTTTTTTCATATCCTCCATTGGGGCAAAGAAGAGATGAGGGCAAAATTTTCAAAATTTTTCATAAGTATGGAAGTAGTGTGCACTATAAACTACACAGAGGCCTAACAGACCATGCAAATTTGCAACAAAGACCATGTTGGGTATACGACCAAAGTCCCACATTGACTAGAAGTGGGGAGGAATTATGTCCTAGTAATAACAAAGAGAAAGAAGAGATAAGAAAAATTCCTTATGCTTCAGTAGTTGGCAGTTTAATGTATGCCATGGTATACACACGACCAAACATTGCATATTTAGTGGGAGTAGTGAGGAGGTTCCTTACCAATCTAGGCAAACAACATTGGCAAGTAGTAAAATGGATTTTAAGATATCTCAAGAGTACTAGTCATTGTCGTTTATGTTTTGGTCATGATGAGACTGTGCTTGAAGGATTTATAGATGCAGATATGACTAGAGATATGGATATCAGAAAGTCCACTATAGGTTATTTGTATACATTTGTAGGTGCAGCAGTATCTTGGGTGTCAAGGCTACAAAGAATAATATCCCTCTCTACAATAGAAGCAAAGTACATAGCTGCAACAAAAGCTTGTAAAGAGATGTTGTGGATGCAGCGATTCCTATGAGAGATAGGAATAAAGCAGGACAAGTATGTGTTATATTGTGATAGTCAGAGTGCCATTCACTTGGCGAAAAACCTAGCATTTCATTCAAAAACCAAGCACATTGACTTAAGGTACCATTGGATCCGGCATGTGTTGGAGGAAGAACAATTATCCTTGGAAAAGATCCATATAGATAGGAACCCTGCTGATATGATCACTAAGATTCTACCACGAAATAAACATGAGTTATGTAGAGGCATGGTAGGAATCGGTGTGACTTGATCACTCTAATTTGGCTTCAAGTGGGAGAATGTTAAGTGTGAAGCCAAAGTCACGGAGGATTCCAAATCAGATCTTTCTAGATCTCCATGATTCTAGATCTTTCTACACCGCCATTAATTTCTAGAATCACATGCAGGATTCTAGAACCTCCTACACCGCCAGTGGTTTCTAGATCATTTCAGATCTCCATCTGAACCACACACAGGATTCTAGATCCTTCTTCTGCCTCTATAAATTTATAATTTCTCTGACCAAGGGAAGCAAGCCAAGGCCCAAGCCTGTACTATAATGTGAAGTGATTTCTGTTCTCCAGTGATTGTTTTATGTATTCCGCTATTTCTGATTAAGTAATCTTGTTTTTTCTCCATTTGTCTATCTCTGAGTATAAATCCATTGTGTGTTATGTATGCTCTGCTCTAACAACTGGTGTGAGAGCATGGTTCGAATATCCATGTTGCAAGCCGCCTAGTGCCATCACCTTGCTCTGGGAGCGTTCGTTAAAACGTTGGTTGTTACTCCTGGAGCTGTTGAAGGATCCATCCAGGAAATCATTGTGGAAAGCTGGAACTAAAAGGCAGTTGCTGCAAGAAAAACAAGCCGTATCAGAGCCAAAGGTCTTGAGTTCGAAACAAAACTGGCTCACGTTGAAGGGGGAGATTGTTGTGCTCCCCGTTAATGGTGGTGTTGATCCAACGTTCCCGTGTGTTTCATGGATTCGTTAACTCTAGCGATGTGTCTGTTTACTAGCACCTGCAGGTTTTGGTGTAACGAAAATCGTGACTCCAACAGGCCAAACACTACTACATGATAACCAATTTTTTTTGCATGAGGGTATTGACATTGCACACTGTAGACTGCATAATGGCCTAACATACCATGCAAATGTGCAACAAAGGGAAAAAACTACCACATGATAACCAATTTTTTTTTTCCTTAGCCCACAGGGTATCTTCCCAAAGTGTAGGTTGGTTGGATATGGGCTAAGGTGGCTATTCGGCAATATCTTTCCAAAGTGTAGGTTGGTTGGATATGGGCTAAGGTGGCTATTCAGCAAAGTGTAGTGCAACTGACGATTGAGGCTTTACACATATGAGGACAACTCATCTAGGTGAGTCGATAAAAGATTCCCCCGATCTTATATGGAAAACTACCTCTATACAAAGTATGGTTGTTGATGATTAAGGGTTTTGCTAGTTGGTTCTATTGTTCAACTGTTCAACTAATTAGATGTTTCTATGTGGTAAGAAATTATGTTCGATTATGCTCTCTTATCTTTTTTATTTTCTAATACCACCTTGTTCTATTGATAGATTCTATGGAATTATTTGTATTAAGGCTCTAACATAGTGTCATAGTGTTATTATACGGATATTGTGGATTTTCTATTGTACACTATTAGGTAGTAGTATAATATGAACATCCACTTCCTAAGCCTTTGTTGTTGGACACATGAAACTAGTGCACATTTGTCTATTTGCTTGTTAATAAAATATGATCTCCCATGAGATTTTTTTTCAGATGTATGATCTTGTTGTTTAAATACTTTATGTAGATGGTGAATATTATGAATGGATCATGAGATTGCACAAAGTTCTTGGTTCATGTATATGTAATTACCTTGTATGTTGTAGTTAATTGTCAGTGTATAATGAATTGACCTTATTTTCTATTGTATTTTTATGTTGAAGTTAATTCTACATGTATACTATGAAGGCCTATCATGCAATGACTTTTATGTCTAAACCACATATGAAAGGTTAACCATGATATGCCTTTCTTCATACTTAGTATGCATGCAATAACTCAAGTACTAAAAAATGCCTATTTTGTTGGAAGTAATGTTTTGATGTCATGTGTGATTGTCATTGTGAGTTCCTAGAAGTTAATGTAGAAGGTGTTGATTCCTATGTAATGAGTTGGAGTCATTATCTAAATGTGTAGAAGTCTATAAATTATGTCTTATATATTTTGTACATCTAGTGATCAATAAAAATATTAAGTGTCATTTATGTTGTGTGCAATCAATCTATCTTATCTCTGTTAATTTTCTATCATGATATCAAAGCAGGTATTGGCTTGACTCCCTCATGGAAGTGCCAGGAGGATGGGACCTTGAGCGTCGTTACTTCTGTACATAAATTAGTATAAGAGTCTGCCAATTTATGATGTGGCCAAAAAAATTGTTGTGTTTTTTTTTCCCTGTGTGTAGATCTATAATTATATTTTAGTTTATTTAATTTTTATAAATGGTGTGGCAATTAGATCGTCCACTATATATGAAAATCCCATAATCCAGCGGTTTTGTGCCTTTTTCTAGGTACAAATATGACGAGCTGAACAAAATGGATTGATGTTCGAATTGGATTCATTGTCGGTCGTCTGCATAGATATGGATGAGAGTTGACCAGGATATAAGATCCATTTATTCTCGTGCAGACCCTGATAATTTCGGTTGCTTGTTATAGATTTGGCCAGGACGTGTCCCTACAAAAGATTTGTGAATTCACAAATATTTTGCAAGATCAGGGCCATGCATGTAGAGTATTGAGCAGTCCCACTGAGCATTCACCGAGCCGAAGGATGGTGTGAAAGTCATGGAAGTGACCACTGCTCAGGACGATTTTGTGTGATTCGTCGAAGAAGGAGATTTCGCTAGCAGGAATTTGCTGGAATCGCAGTGAGCAAGTTCAACTTTTTGAGTGACATGTTGGGGATTTTTCTGGTAAAATCCCAAAAACACAAAAATAAAACACACAGAGGCAATGCTCTGTTTCCTTTACTCCACAGGATCTTTTGTGCACAGGGAAGCTTTAAAAAAAATGACTGAAGAACAGAGTATTACATACCCAGAAAAGGATTTATATTCATTAAAACAAAAATCACTGATACATATTCATCCTCTTTGCTGAGAGGGATTCACCCAAAATACTCTGCCTCTTTTACAAAATGATTTTTACACTGCTATGTAAAATCTTCATTCACTGCTGTAAAATAAATTTACATCATATTGCTGTAAAAACAATTACATATGAAGCTCAAAAAAATTATATGTTTGCTTCACTCCCCGCACTGCTGTGCATTTCCTCTTGCAAAGAAAACAAAGGTCAACTTAAAAAAATACATGCGCTCCACCATTTTCTTTATGCACTGCTGTGCATTAATATATAGTTTTCTTTTTGCTGCTCCTTCGTTTTACGATGCCCAACACACAAAATTAAAACACACGAGCTCTTTTTCATTCGGCTCGTTCTTTCGAAAATGAACACACACAAAACATATACAAAAGGATTTTTTTTTAAAGACATAGTTGACTTGCCCATACCTCAAACATAAAAGAAACATTAAGTGCCGTAAAAAAAACATAAATATCTACCTACGCATATGACAATTCATTAATAAAAGGTATGGTTAATGAAACTTGATTTTACTCCACGCCAAGCTTTTAATGTTGGCCGTATTCAGGTTGAGACAATCGATGGAGGAGATTGATGGAGCAGATCGGACGGTGGACGGAGATATCGGGAGCCACTTTTATGTTGAAATTTACGTCCCGAGATGTCAGAGATGATGACGTATGGGGAGAGCCATGCGTCAACACTATATTGTATCGGGCACTTGTGACGAAAACTGCCTTCACGCAAAAGCGGTCCGATATGCATCAAGGTGGTTTGTGGTTTTGCTGCGGTGGTTTTGAGGTGCGTAATTGAAATTAGATTTCAACACTCCCCTTTAATTTCAACTGCTGGGCATTCAGTCATACCCAGACACTTCCTTAAAAATTCAAAGCTTTTCTGATCCAATGTCTTTGTCAAGATGTCTGCAACCTTTTCTTGAGTCCTGCAATGTTCTAGGACAATTTCTCCATTGTTCACCAATTCTTTGATGTAGTGAAACCTTGTATCAATGTGTTTCGTTCTCTTATGAAACACTGAATTCTTTGACAATGCAATAGCTGAGCTATTGTCACAAAAAATCATTGTCCCTTTTGCCTGCTCTTGGCCTAAGCTCCTCAACATCCTTCTCATCCAAACTGCTTGACATGTTGCTGCTGTAGC
>APFE031515537.1:36983-63136 GCA_000404065.3 Pinus taeda
AACAGTTTTTAACATTCACTGTTTTCTCTATGCTTCCATCCCAAGCTTCCTCTTCAATGAATTGAACATCTCTCCTAACAAAGAACTTCTTGGTGGATGGGATATACAACCTGTAGGCCTTGGATTCTTCACTGTATCCAATGAAAAGACATTTCTCCCATTTGCTGTCCAACTTCCTCTTTAGCTGATCTGAAATGTGTGCATAGGCCACACATCCAAAAACTCTCATGTGGGTGACTTCTTGCTTTTTCCCACTCCATGCTTCTTCTGGCACTCTATTCATCACTGCTTTTGTAGGACACCTGTTCAAAATATATGCTGCACAATTTACAGCTTCAGCCCAATAACCATTTGGCAAATGCTTTGCCTTCAACATGCTTCTCGCCATATCCATGATGGTCCTGTTCTTCCTTTCAGCAACTCCATTTTGCTGTGGGGTGTACCTTGCTACAAATTGTTTATGAATTCCATTTTCTCTGCAAAATCTTAGGAATTCCTTGGAGATATACTCACCTCCTCTATCAGTTCTGAGAACTTTAATATGCAACCCGCTTTGGTTCTCCACAAGTGCTTTGAAATTTTGGAATTTCTCAAACACTTCACTTTTGTTTTTGAGAAAATAAATCCAAGTCTTTCTTGTAAAATCATCAATAAAAGTTAGGAAATATTGGTTACCTTCTAATGATGTTGCTTGCATCGGTCCACATAAATCTGAGTGGATGATCTCTAAGGGTGCCTTTGCCCTTATGCTTTTACCTGAGGGAAAACTTTCTCTATGTTGTTTTCCCAAAATGCAGCCTTCACATAGGCTGTCCGGTTTCTCTATCAATGGTAATCCTTTCACCATTCTTTTTCTGCTCAACAATTTTAGACCTCCAAAATTGAGATGTCCAAGTCTCAAGTGCCACAACCAATTTTCATCCTTTGGCACGCTTTGGAAAGCCTCTTGGGTCACTGCTGCAATTTCATTTTTGTTTTTCAAATTTGCCCTGATCCTGAGAGGGAACATCCTGTTCCTTGTCATCTTCACTTCAGCAATGCATCGTTTGTTGGGTGGTATATCCATGATGGTACACACATCATTCACAAAATAAACATTGTAACCCTTTTGAACAAGCTGTCCAATACTCAAGAGGTTACATCTCATTCCGGGGACATAATATACATCTGCTATGGTTTTCCTTTCTCCTTGATTTGTAAATATTTTTACCTCCCCTTTTCCCATAACAGACACTTTGCTATCAGTTCCTAGTGTGACCTCTGATTTCATATTTTTATCTAGGGCAGAAAAAAGAGCTATATTTCCTGTCATATGGTTGCTGCAACCTGAGTCTAAAAACCATATGTCTTCACTATTTGTTTCAGCCATGTTAAAAGCTAACAACACATTAGTTTGGCTGATGTTCTCTCTAGTAACATTTTCATTTTGTCTATTACTCATATCATGCTGCTTCTTCCTACATTCACTGGAATAATGTCCATATTTTTTACAATAATAACATTGGACATTGGATTTTTCATACCTTTGTCCTTGAGCATGATGTTGTCCTCTTTGTTGGCTGCTGCCTTGGCCTTGGTTCTGATTTGGATTGCTGCCTCTTCCTTGAGCATTTGCTGAGCTGCTTCTTCCACCTCTGTTCTGGCTTCTGCCTCTTCCTCTCTTGTTTCCTCTGCCTTGACCTCTTCCTCTTCCAAATGAAAACTGGGTCTTAAAGGTGCTCTAGAGATGAGTTTTCATTCCTACTCAATCTCTGCTCATGTGTTATCAGTGATGCATGTAACTTATCAACTGAAAAGTTTGAGAGATCCTTTGTCTCTTCAATGGTGGTGACAATAGCATCAAACTTTGAGGGTAAGACCCTCAATATTTTCTCCACAATCCTCCTTTCTTCAATGGTTTCTCCATGAGTCCTCATTTGTGTGATCAGACCAATTACATGTGTGAAGAATGAGTCAATGTTGTCTGACTCCTTCATGTTCAGATTCTCAAAATCTCTCCTCAGCAACTGTAGTTTTGCTGTCTTCACTTTCTCCATGCTTTGATAGGTTGTCTTGAGAGTTTGTCATGCTTCTTTGGATGTCTTAGCTGCTGCTATCCTTGGAAACACACTCTGGTCCACTGCTTGATACAAAAATACAAAGGCTTTTGAGTCCTTCTTCCTATTGCTCTTCAGCAGATCCTTCTCTGCTGGAGTTAACCTATTGAACTCATTTTCATCCTGGTTCTTCAAACCCATCTTGAACTAATTCCCATAAATCTTGTGAGGCAAACAGGGCTCTCATGGTTATTGCCCAATAGTCATAGTTTTTCCCATTAAACTGTGGGAGTTGGGTGTTAAACATACCCATACCAGTGCTTGTGCTGGCCATTCCTTGCATCCTTAGTTATGCTTCAATTTATTGACTGTGTATTTTAAAACAACTGACTGCTTCTTCAGCAACACATAAAAAAAAACTTTGTGAAATACCTGAGTATTTTCTTGACTGAGCCTTCGCTCTGCTGGAGAAGATCTACTGCTGCAACAAAAGACTCCTCCCTTCAGCTTCTTTGTCACCTTCAAAGAGCCTAAGCCTACTCTGATACCACTGTTGGGGATTTTTCTGGCAAAATCCAAAAAACAAACAAAAATTCAAGCACACAGAGGCAATGCTCTGTTTCCTTTACTCCAGGATCTTTTTGCACAGGGAAGCTTTTATTTTTTTTTTACTGAAAGAACAGAGTATTACATACCCAGAAAAGGATTTCTATTCATTAAAACAAAAATCACTGATACATATTCATCCTCTTTGCTGAGAGGGATTCACCCAAAATACTCTGCCTCTTTTACAAAATGACTTTTACACTGTTGTGTAAAATCTTCATTCACTGCTGTAAAATAAATTTACATCATACTGCTGTAAAAAAAAATTACATATGAAGCTCAAAAACATTATATGTCTGCTTCACTCCCCGCACTGCTGTGCATTTCCTCTTGCAAAGAAAACAAAGGTCAAAAATACATGCGCTCCACCATTTTCTTTATGCACTGCTGTGCATTAATACATAGTTTTCTTTTCGTTGCTCCTTTGTTTTAAGATGCCCAACACACAAAATTACAACACACGAGCTCTTTTTCATTCGGCTCGTTCTTTCGGAAATGAACACACACAAAACATATACAAAAGGATTTTTTTTTAAAAGACATAGTTGACTTGCCCATACCTCCAGCATAAAATAAATATTAAGTACCATAAAAAAAACATAAATATCTACCTACGCATATGACAATTCATTAATAAAAGGTATGGTCAATGAAACTTTATTTTACTCCACGCCAAGCTTTTAATGTTGGTCGTATGCAGGTTGAGACAATCGATGGCGGAGATTGATGGAGCAGATCGGACGATGAACGGAGATATCGGGAGCCACTTTTATGTTGAACTTTACGTCCCGAGATGTCAGAGATGATGACGTATGGGGAGAGCCACTCGTCAACACTATATTGTATCGAGCTCTTGTGTACGAAAACTGCCTTCACGCAAAAGCGGTCCGATATGCATCAAGGTGGTTTGTGGTTTTGCTGCGGTGGTTTTGAGGTGCGTAGTTGAAATTAGATTTCAACATGACAGGCATCACTGACTACACATTCAGATTTGATAGAATCAAGGTGGTTTCACTCGAGCTCTTTCTTGAAATCTATAATGCTACCGAGCGTGGGATGTGAAACCGCTTAAAGGTCATCCAATCTAGCGAATTAAGGTAAGATCCGGGCCAAATCTGTTGAGAAGAGACGAATTCTGAAACTTTGTCTTGATGTTTTCTCTCAGTTAGACCGAGAGTTGCATGATAGGGGTTTAGATTTAGGCTCGACACCTTCAATACAGCAGAGAGGTATAGAAGGATATCACCCAAGCATTTAAGAAAAGTTGCAGGGTCAACATGTGATGCCAAGATGATATCGGTAAATGCAAGAAGCATTGCCTTGAAGAAGACTTATAAGCCTGTGAATACAGTAGATCTAAATCTCATAAGCTGGATCAAGGATGCCTATGTGGAGCAAAGTTGTTAGTCAATAAATCTTTCCCCCATGAATATTATTCATTTCACCAATGATGCAGTGAACGCTTGGGAAGAAGCAAAGCGACCATGCTGGATTCTATTCCATTATTTTAAATTAGCCATTGTCGTAGAGGTCCTATTGCCTTGGTTCATGTTTCGCTTGGCAAGTGGGAAGAGCTTTTGTTTGAATCGGTTATCGATTGGCGATGTTTATGTGTATCCAAATTCAGTTGTTCACTTTATTGAATTAACTGATGAGGATAGTGCTCGGGAAACTCTCGTTGGTAAGAAATGCTATTGTCGTTGATTATGAGAGTACCTTTCCGCCATTTCATGTGGACAATATGCATAAAGTGAATACCTGATCTCATGGAAATCTTGATCTTGTCGTTGCGGAAGTTTGTGCTGCCCAGGAAATTGGAGAGATTGCTTTGTCAACTTTATAGTTTTGTCAAGTGTGTTTTGATATTTTGTCCAATTTGTGGTTTGTGGTAAAGTTGCAGTTTTATTATGTAAAGAAAAAAAAATATTACAATGTTATTATGTTGTAGTGTGTAATTATTATGTTGTAGTGTGTGATATGGAAAATCAAATGGAGAATCAATTATAGAACAATTTAATGTATTTTTAAATTGGTGATTTTTTGTTGTATACGGTAACACAAGAACACATTGTTAATTTGATTATGTATAATTTGTTATTAGTTGGTGGCCTAGTGTGGAGTCAGGAACATCAACTTACATGTTAATTTGATTATGTGTATAAGAGGTCACCTTGTATAATTGACTTTTGAATACATTCAGTACTCAGATTGCCTTCTTAAATAACTAGGGAACACACTGGAAGACCATTTGTTCAACATATGGAGGTCTGTCAATAGGATGGTTCAATATTGAGACTAACCTGTCATGCTCTAGGAGGTCGAGAAGCATCAATTCTGCAAAGAACCTGAAAGATGGTTAGAAGTGGTTATGTTTTAAATGGAGGTCAAGTGATAGCTCGAAGATGTGGTGATGAAGAAATAAAGATGTTTGCGAGATTCTAGAGTGGATGCAAGTGTTGATTAAGACCAGTGAGAGAAATATCATATTGTTGTTGTAATATGTGTCTTTAATGTTTTCTATATAAGCATTAAGGTTGGGTGTTGGAAGTAATGCTTTTAGGTCATGTGTGGTTGTCAATGTGAGTTCTTAGACCTCACTCTAGAAGGTGTTGATTCCTATGTAATGAGTTGGAGTCATTATCTAGATGTGTTGAAGTCTGTAATTTATGTCCTATATATGTGTGCCTCTGGTGATCAATAAAAGTATTAAGTGTCATTTGTGTTGTGTGCAATCAATCTTTCTAATCTCTACCAATTTTGTATCATTTCTATATGCTATTATCCCAAAAAGAAACTCACCATAGGCCCCTCCCCTTAATTGTGGCTTGGGAAATATGGCTAAAAATAAACGATGCCATGTCCGAAGACAAGGCCACTTCTACAACCAGGATTTCTTTTCAAAGCATAACTAAGAACGTTTTGCAAAGCTTAACCATTGCATAAAATGCTTCTAGCAAGGAACTTGCTCTCAAGATTGTTTTTCAAATCCTATCCTTTGAATAAAATGCTCCTAGAAAGGAACCTACTCTCAAATTATTGTTTCAAATTGCTATCTCACAGGGAATTACCTCTATCCATGTCTATGGGCCTATTCTCAAAATGACATGAATTGGGTAAAAGAAATAGCTAGAATTTGTAATTATACTCTCAATCTAAATCTTGAGAAAATACAATAGAAATTCTCGCCTCTATTGATGTATATGAGGAATCTCAAAAAATCATAAATTGGGTAAAGGGAGTTGTTGGAATTCACAATTATAGTCTTAGTCCAATTCTTGAGAAAATACAACAACAAATTGGTTACTTTACAAGAACAAGATCTGGGCTAAGGCACATTTGAAGTCACAAAAACTGAAAAGGACCAAAAACAAAAATATTTTGAAAACCCTGGGGTTTAAGTAAATTCTATAATATATAGATGTTTATTGATCTTTGTTATGACTTTTTACTTTTTGTAAGTAATATGTGTGAGATGAATATGAGACTACCTCTAAGAAATATATATAAAAACTCTTAATATATAGCTTTTGTAAAAGGTGGATAGTTACCATCTTCCTCTCACCATTGGAAAAAGACTTTTTATCAAACAATACATTATTTTTAAGAGGCTCAAAGCCAATAAAATGACATAAAACATATATAGTTTGTAACATTATTTTAAATAAATAAAATTGGAGAAAGATTTTTTTTTGGTCAAACACTACATTTTTTTACGATGCTCAAAGCCAATGAAATGCCATGAAGCATCTATAGTTTGTAACATTGTTTTAAATAAATAAAATTAGAAATTTGTTTTCTTCGGAAAAAAAATTAATCTTAAAAAAAATTATATCATTAAATTTAAGTGGGAAAAAAAGGTTAAACATTTAACTTAAACTACATCTATGTAAAATAAAAACTACATATATGTGAAATAAAATAAAATTAATGATTTCATATATTAATAATTAAAATATAAAATATATTTTAATATTATTTTTTGCAAATTTCTAAAAATACGAAATTTAAATATATTTTTTTCCTATTAATGAAAAAATTAAATCAACTATATACTATTCAAAAATAAAATGAATTCAACTATATTTTAGTACACAATATTCTGCGTTAAGCAAATATGATAAAGATAATTTACCATCACTGCACAGCGCGAAATAGAAACAATAATGAGGTATGTTTGTTCATATTCATAACATACTAATATCAGAAAAACACGGTTGGCAATGGTACAACTAGTGCCCTAACCTCTTTCGAGCTAAATCCGTTAATAGAGGTATTTAGATATTTCCTTTGGATTAAAATTTAAAACCATACAGAGATGTATGTTCTGTAAACCGACCAGTGAAACAACTAAATTGTCACAGACTGAGCAGAGACTGTACTCCTTTTCAGAGATTGTACTGATACTGTAAAACAAAAAGCGCTAAGACGCATAGGTCCAGAGCTGTACAAGCTGGATATCAACACAAAGTGGATGGAAAGTATGGTCCTCCTTGATCTACTGCTGCTGAGTTATAACGCAGAAATTTATACACTACTGTTGGGAGTGGAGCTTATGCTAGGCCACTTTACTGCACAGATATGGGAGAGACTGCCTCTGTCGTTGGCTGTTTGATGTCATTAAATGATCCCCACTGTTCACCTGGAGGTGTTGATGTAAGCCATGATTGTCTGATTTGTTCCAGCTCAGCAACAACTTCATTCATAACTGGTCTGTCATCCCTCTCTGACACTAGGCATCTGAAGGCCAATTCTGCCGCTGCATTTACCACGACCTTCATTTTTGGATTTATTTTAATCTCCAGCTGCTCATCCATTATTTCATACAAAGCCCCCTCCTGGATCTTTATTATTGCCATGTTTGCAAGGTTGATTTCTCCTTTCTTCCGATTTATGTCCACTGCTATTTTCCCAGAGATGATCTCCATCAAAACAACCCCGAAGCTGTAGACATCAGATTTCTCCGTCAGTTGATAACACTGATGGTATTGTGGGTCAACATAGCCGAGTGTGCCTTGTGGAGCAGTGGTGACATGTGTGGCATCATCGGGCATAAGCCTGCAAAGCCCAAAATCTTCTATCTTCACATTGAAATCCTCGTCCAGGAGAATATTAGAGGATTTAACATCTCTGTGGAATAAAGGCGGATCGAGGCTGTGAAGGAAAGCCAGAGCCTGGGCAGTTTGCATAGCAATGTTCAAACGAGTGTACCATGCTAATCCCTTGGGGCCTCTGCGATGGCCGTGAAGATGAGCAGCCAAGGTTCCATTTGAGACAAATTCGTATACAAGCAGAAGCTCTGGAGTGTCTTCGTAGGCACAGCCATAAAGACGAACTACATATGCATGATTCAAGCTGGAAAATGTCGTCACCTCGTTGATGAACCGTTGGACTCTTGTAGCATTATCTTGATAAAGTCTCTTTACGGCCACACTTCGTCCGTCCGTAAGTTTTCCAAAATAAACCAATCCGAACCCTCCATCCCCAACTTCGTTCTCTTTATGGAAGCAATTTGTAGCCTGACACATGTTGAAAACACATGTTGAAAGAGTAATTTCAACTGCGCATCGGGTGAACAGCGACTTCAGCTTGGAGCGATTCAGCGATGTGCGATTCGCCGATATCGCATCGGCGAAGTAGCAGGGAAAACTGACAAGGAGGCGTTCATATGTTGCGATGTGCGAGGCGAAGTGGCAGGGAGGACTTACAAGGAGGTGTTCATATGTTGCGATGAGCGATCACTGATATATCGTGATCACTGATATATCGTTATCGGTACATAATTTTTTACAAATGTGTAATCGCTGATAGGTTGGATCCGATGATGGTATTAATCTTTTTTTATAGATTATTGGGTGCACAGTATTTCGCAATCGGTGAAATAATGGGTGCACAACTTTTGCATATAGGTGTGTCATGCGATGAAGGTTGCTGCAAATAAATTTGCAAATAAATTTGAGGTGAAGTAAAAGTCTCTTTACGGCCGTTTATGTCAGTAAATCAGTAAATGCAAATTTACTGAGGGTTGGTAAGTTTAGGTGTAGTTTTTAATTTTATCATTTTTTATTTGCGGAGTATGGGCACAATTAAATGTCAGTAAAACCATTTAATTTTTATTATCTTCTTTGACGGGAGCATGGCAAGTGAAAACGTATACAAGTTTTTTTTGGTTGTCATATATAAATGTAATGTTTCATTTTTCTTTGTTAGAGGGCAATTGAAAAGGAAGGCACAACAGTGCGCATGAGTTCTTCTGTATATGGAAGAGGATACACGCGCGTGAAAAATATCCATATGTAATTCTTACACAGAGGTGAATTGTTAGTGGTGAATCCCTTTCCGAAAGAGGAAGATTATAATTTGTAATAGAAGTTTCTTTTATGAATAGAAATCTTTGAAGTGCAAAATCCTGTTCTCTGTGCTCAGAATTTTTTTTATGTTTCCACTATGTTAAAATTCTTGTGGAGAAACAGAGCATTGTCTCTATGTGCAAATTTTTATTATTGTTTTTGGGATTTTACCAAAAAAATCCCCAACAACAAAATTCTTGGTAATAGAATATGAGAAAATTATCTATCTTGACCACACTGAGTCCACTCTCCTCCATGTCCTTCCTCTTGTGTTTGCTGAAACCACTAGTAAAATCCCGGACGAGAGTTTCTCTCTTCTTCGCATAAAACATCATGAATAGTAGTATTACTGCTACTGCTGTCAGAAGAGCCCCTCCAATGGAGCAACCTGCAATCGAACGAAAAGATTGATAGCAATCCTCAAAGAACATATTAATGGAAACGAAATGCAAATCCATGGCGGCCGAGAGAAGAGATTGATAGGAATCCCCAAAGAGATATTAGTGGAAACAAAATGCAAATTCACGTTGACTGAATTGGTAGAAATCATATATTTACCTGTTATAATTGCTGATTTGTTTAGACCTCCTGTATCAAGGGTCCAGAATATTTGTCAAGAGAATGATACTTAGACATATCACGAAAAACATATATATAACATAATTTAAAAAAACTATCTAACCTGTATAAACGCAAAGAGAAACACGTAGACATAACTTGATTAACAATTCTATAATCATCAACTGAACTGAAAGTCTGTGTTGTTTATAGTTCAGCGGGATTAATAAAAGGAGAAGAGTGTAATTCCTATTTGTAAAAAAAATAGTTAAAAATAAATTATTAACAAATATCATTTATATAGAAATGATTTTGTTTTTAATATTTTTAGGAATTTTTGAAATTATGAATTTTAATCAAATTATTTATACTATAAAAAATATATAGTTTTAATAGAAATGAAAACTAAAGATCTATTGACATTTGGAGATTCATAAAGCTTTTTAAGATAGGAATTCCAATCGTGAAGAGTAATTTTATTATTATTTTTAATCTTCCTAGTTAGAATCTGCCTACAAAATTTCTTTTAGCTAGGGTTTTGTATATTTTTATCTTGTCCATTTTAAGAGATTCATCAACAACTTCTTTGATTGCTCCCCTGGCACTTTTACAATCTTTGTCATACCAGGGGTTGGTTTTGCTATTTCTTTTATTATTTGAAACTTGAATTGAGAACTTGTTAATGGAATATGAGAGAGTTGTATTAAAATTATGATAGAGGTCTTCTATGTTGTCTATACTAGATAAAGGAAGCAAATTAGTTTTTAATTCATTTTGAAAGAGATCGTTTTTATTTCTATTTAATATTAAGTTCTTTTGGCTCTAAGTATTATTTTATGTGGGATCTCTATGCATGACAAAATTGAGAGTTATAAGTAAAGGCTTATGATCAGAGTCAGGTTCGTGGTCATTTAAGATGTCAAAATTCATTATTTCGTTGTATAAAGGGAGATCGGAAATGATGTAGTCTACCACGCTGCTACCAAGTCCATGGATGCAAGTCGTCTTGCTGAAAGTGGGTCACTTCTTTAGACTGTTGCAAATTATGAGATCTTGAACACTATAGAGCTTCACTAGCTCTGAGCCAAACAAATTTTCCCCGAGGTTTTCAGAGCTCCTTTTATACCTACTAGCTAGAGTAGGGCCTTTGTCTAACCAAAGAGGATTAGGGTTGGAATGATTGCTTAGAATAATAACTTGGTTGTTTGAAGTTCGAGCATTAAAGTCACCTATTAAAAGGATATTGACTTCATTCCTTAGGCTAGAAATATCATTCTCTAAACCATTGTAAGGGTTATTTTTATCTAGATTCTTCTTCTTATAGAAGTTAGAATTGATAGGGGGAAATAACATATTACCATGTAGGACTTATTATTATTAGTTTCACTAAACTCTATCCAACTGTATTGGTTGTGAGGGTCATTTTTATAAATCCTAGCATGGGGGGAGATCTTTTTCTTAATGTAACAGGCTATTTCCCCAATGCCTCTATGGGAGGATCACTTGTTTCAGGTAGACCATAGAGTAAATCCATCTATGTTAGGGACTTGAGATTCTTCATGCTCCCAAGTTTCAACAAGCAAAATAATATCAACAATATTTGAGATCCAACTTAGCTTGGGGCCTTTGTTCCACGGGAAGCCCCGACAATTCCAAGGAAGGATCTGGAGCATGTTTAATTACTATTGATTACTTTCTTTTTGGTTTCTATCTCGAATAAAGGCTTTTCTATTCCTAATTATTGCCCATTTCCTTCCCTTCTACTTTCTTTTACCTTTTGAACTTCCTTTCTTAATTCTGCTTGATCTTCTGGAATGAGATCTTCATTTATGAATATTCCCGTTCCTTTTAGACTTGATGTTTTACTAAGTATGTCGTACTTATGATCAGTGGAGTTCACCTTTATGCGGATTAGTCTTCCTTTATTCTCGGTTAATTTCCCCAACCTTGTTGCTTCTGTGAGACACACTGTTTCAATTTGTAATCTATTATGTAACTCTATCTGGGCTAAGGCTAAAATATCCTCATGTACTTCCTCTTTTAAACCGAAGATTATAAGGTTCAAGGCCCTTTTGTTACGCTCGTGGTCTAATTCTATTAATTTTTTCATTTCATCTTTAATTGGTTTGATATCTAATTTATCTACCATATTATTTAGGGTGAAGCGGCCATTAACTTTCTCTTCTAGATCTTTAATCACGTCTTTCATTTTTAAGGACTCTCTAAAGTATCAACATCTCCTTGCTGAGATGTTTGGTTAGTATCTTGGTTTTGTTTTTCTATAACTTGTAGCCTAGTCTCCATTGCCTCCATTTTATTCTCCAGATGTTCTATTTTATTCTCTATTTGTTTTGGATCGTGTCTTCAAGAGATGAAAATATATTTTCCAGCATGGGTTCTAACACTTTTTGTAGCTTGGCTTCTCTTTCTTCTCTACATTTCTTTAAAGACTCTATATACTAATAAAAGCCGTGTAAAGTAACTGTGCTAGGTCTGCCCTTGGTAATCTTTGGTAGCCGTGGTGAAATATTCATACTTGAAATATGTATTAGAAAAAGAAAAATATAAGGAATGTGTGCACTTGATATCAACAAATCTAACTGTAGATCATTGTGACCACCTTAACCCGCAAACCTAATATCAACAAACTAGATGGATTGGATCGAACAACAGCCCGCAGACCTTCGTCATAGATCTGCAGATATCAAGAGTTCTTCCTTGCCAGAGATCAAACCACTTAAAAAAATCACCCTGGTCGTAGATCCGTAAAGATCAAAGGTTCTTCCATAGACCCGCAGATCTGAATTCAAATATTGTTATTGCATAACCATATATCTACAGAGATCAATAGTCATAGACTGCCACAGATCAAATCACGTAAACGTATATCCGTAGAGATCAAACCACGTAAGCGTATATTGTAGACTGCCACAGATCGAACCATCTAAGCATATTTCTGCATATCCGCAGAGATCAAACAGTCGTAAGCGTATATCAATAGATCTGTAGAGATCGAAAGTTCATAAACCCGCAGTGGTAGCGAATTCCTGCCACAAAAATCATGGTGCGAAGTTCTTAGGTATAGATCAAACCATGTGATGAGAATATGTCGTAGAGATTTGGCTCCTCCCCGTTGTAGATGATAGCGGGTGCACTACGGTTTCTTCTTGTTGTCGAAGACTAGTGGATGCAGAAGTGAATATGACCAGAGATTTTAAATGAGTTTCCGAACCACATAGATTATATAAGAAGTTCTTAGGTATATATCAAACCATGTAAGAAACCCTACGTAAGAAACCCTCATAGCAGATCCGCAAAGCTCAAATATATATCAAAGTTCAAATGCTCATAATAGACCGCCACAGATCAAACCACAGAGATTATATAAGAATTTCCTAGGTATTTATCAAACCACGTAAGAAATCCTCGTCGTAGATCTACAAAGATCAAATATATATCAAAGTTCAAATGCTCACCGTAGACCACCACAGATCGAACCACAGAGATTATTAAGAAGTTCTTAGGTATATATCAAACCACGTAAGAAACCCTCATCATAGATCTTGGTATTTAGTTGGTTTTACCGACCTCTAGCCTTCACCACCATAATTTATAGAAATTGTCATTATAATTGCTTAGTTAAATTATAATTATTTTCTACTCAAATTTATTTGAGTAAGAATAATTAGATTATTATTTTTAAATTTTTTGCAAAAATGAGTTAAAATTTTATAAAATTTAAATTGAAAATTTTAAAATTAATTAATTAATTATGTTTTTTAAATTTGTCCCGAAATAATTATTATGGCGAAGATCTACATTTCGCCAAATTTACTAAAGTTTTATTTGCTAATGTTGGTACTTGCACTTGAGCCCTGAAATATTTGGCTCTAAGACCTACATTGGAAAGTATAAGTATGATAGATATGTGAGTGGTATATGGAGCTTGGGCTTAAGTGTATTAGAGTACTATATCATGAGTGTTTTTTTTAATGACCGGGTAAAAGGCGGATTAGTCAATCCTAATGTTTATAATATGTTATAGGTATCCCTCATCGCTTCCTTTAATCATGTATTCACATTTCTAGAGCTACATCACATGTTGTCTACATTTTCTACATCAACAGATTTATTTCTCACCTCTTGGCCTAGCCCTTTCTCCTCTCTAATTCCCCGTAGAGACCTTTTATACCTCTGGAAAGGCTCACTATTTAATCTAATCTCATTATTGCCAAATTATTCTATAAAGAGGAGATGGAACAAAACAACATATGTGGCTTCTATTGTTTGTTAAATTAATTATATATATATATATATATCAGATTTTTGTTTCTTTAATAACTCTTTCTTATTTTTTTATTATGTTGCAGTCACTCATTAACATCTTTTCACATGGTTTATAGTGGGTTTTATTCTTAAGAAAAAAATTGGATATTGTGTTTTCTAAGTAAATAGGTTCATCTTCAATTAAATTGATTTGATCATTTACAAGTGATGTAATTCTTTCTTTTTTTTTAATAAAGGATTCTTGCATTGGCATATTCTTTTCATACTTGGTAGGCAATCTAGTAACAAAATTGTGAGAGTAACAAAATTTTATGGATTTGTACTCTTTCGTGGCCTTTTAACGTGACCAAAAGGCAAAAAGCCAAAAGAAGACCATAAATGCAAACTTGAATGTAGCGGGGTGTTTCTACCAAATGTAAGTAATGGGAATACATAAGTTTACATCAAAGCCAAAAGAAGACCATAAATGCAAACTTGAATGTAGCGGGGTGTTTCTACCAAATGTAAGTAATGGGAATACATAAGTTTAATCAAAACCCTTCTTTGGTGGTGACTAGCCCTATTCCCCCTAATTTGCCCCAGGGCTCAGCTATTTTCAACTCACTCCCTACTACTCTGTAGACCTCCTCGGCTCCCTCTTGGGGGAAGTTCATAGACATTAGACCTATTGCTGGCATATTTGCAACCATCCCACAGGAGGTGACTGAAAACCCTTGGGTTTCTCCATCACTAGGACCCTCACATCCCTCCTCGACATAGGAAGCATCGTCTGCTGGGGTTACTAGGCCTTTGAGGAAGAAAAGGGGTCCAAAGATATGTGCCTATGTGGTGGCTCTCAACTTTGCCAAAGATACAAAATTATTAGACGCCATGGACATAACAAAGAAGGTCTTGTTCGGATGGGTGCGCTGCAAACACTACAGTGTGGCAAAATTACAGTAATGGGTCTCGAAGGTTTGGGGAGAAAACCTGAAGGATATTCCGAAGGTACAAACCCTAGTCAAAGGATAGTTTGCTTTACACTTCAGCTATTTGGAGCACACCAACTGGGTATTGTCCACGGTCTAGCACCTTGACCTGGCTCCCATTCTCCTCAGAAGATGGACTCCCCTTTTCGACCCAAAGTAGGAGAGAGTTGAAGAAGGTCCGATATGGGTACGTTTGCTCGGCTTACCCTTGCATTTTTGGATGGAAGATGTATTCAAGCACATTGGAAATTTCCTCGATATCTACCTCACATTTGACGATTCATACTAGACCTCGGGGAAATTAGTATATGTTAGGATTTTGGTTCATTTGGACCTTTAAGAGGTTTTGCTCGAGTTCATAGACATCCGTTGGAGGAACCACACTAGACGTCAATTGCTGGACTACGAGGGCATCCCATTTCGATGCCAAAGGTGCTATAAGGTTGGGCACCTCCTTAAGGACAACACCCTATTGAGCAAAAAGAAAAGCAGGCCATGGCTTTGGATAACGCCTCCCATCCACACACTCAACAGGATGCTCAGCCTAGGAGTCAAGCTCCCAAGGCCACACAGGTCCCTGCTGCATCTGAGATCCTGGCGAGCCAGCAGAAAGACCCAGCAAAGGAGACAATGGCTCCTCCACAGCCGAAGAAGAGAGGGTGGCCTCCCAACCGTACACAGCCACCTCCACCGTCTCAACCTCAGTCGCCATTCAAGGGCCTGCCCTTGTCCGGTATGATTACTCCCACCATCCCTGTTTCCACTTACATCT
This sequence comes from Pinus taeda, assembly GCA_000404065.3. Classification (NCBI taxonomy): domain Eukaryota; kingdom Viridiplantae; phylum Streptophyta; class Pinopsida; order Pinales; family Pinaceae; genus Pinus; species Pinus taeda. The sequence goes on from APFE031515537.1 coordinate 52,558, forward strand.
CATCTCATTTTGATTGCATTTTATCTAGTTCTTTCTTTGATCTTCATGTAAAGAACCCTTCATATGATCATATGGGTCAGGGCTTGGGCATAGACCCCCTATCACTATTTCTCTCACCTGCCTAATTTCATCCACCCCCATTTTCTCCCCTGCATCCTCCTCGTATCCTCCCTTTCATTTCCCATCCATTACTCCTTCCCTCCTGGTCCCCCCTCCTGGGAGATACTTGACATGCTCAAAAACTAAGGGACAAGCCCAGGATCATTTTTGGCTACAGATACTCCACTCCCCCCCCCCCCAAACTTCACAGGGGTCAACCTTCCTACCTTTCAAAAGCCCAAGGCACAACTGAAGATGAGATTGCTTTGGGGGTTCAATCTAACATCCTAGGGACGCTTGGAGCTAGAGAATCCTAGCCTGCCCCCCCTCCATGAAATTTTTTTCCTTCAATTGTAGATGGTTGGCTAGGTCGGATAAAAAACTAGCTGTTCGTCGTCTATTAAAAATTGTACCGCTTGATATTATCTTTCTGCAAGAAACCCTGAGACCTATTTTAGATATTTCACAGTCCCTCTAAAACATGCTTCCTAGTTGGATCTTTATTGGACTTGATGTGCATGGGAGGTTAGGAGGATTAGCTTTGGGCTATAACTCCCATACCATAAAAATGCTTAATTGCTGGGGTGGGCTGGGACATCTTGGAGCAGAAATCAGATTTGTAGACCTGGGGATGAATTTTCATATATTAAATGTCTATTACCTGTGCCAGAACAGACCAGCTTTTTGGTAGAACCTCTTAAGTTCTGATTCATTCTTGACTGACCATCTGATCCTGGGTGGTGATCTTAATTTTTCCATCAGACATTTTGAATCCCGGGGTCACAGGGCACAGTGAGACTCCCTTTCAGATTAATTTTTATGTAAACTAGACGCTCACTATCTGATTGATATCCCCTTTGCAAAACCCCAAACGACTTGGAGGAACAACAGGATTGGGGAAGACAGTCTGGCCCACAGACTTGGCCCACTTTCCTTTCCCAAGAAAGGTGTTGAACTTGAGTCTTCAAATCAGCATAGGTTAGGTTCTGGTGGTACCTTGACACCTAACCATTACTTAGAAAAAGGAAGGGGGGGGGGGGGGGGGAGGCGGCGGGAACAAAACCTAAACGACTCTTTAACTTTTGCTCTGCCTAGCTCAAGGATGATTCATATAAAAAATTGGTCTCTGATTTCTGGATTGCAAACCCCCTTGGGAGAGGAGAAGACAGTACTAGAAGATTTATACAAAATATTAAAAACATTAAGAGGTTGTTGAAACATTGGCCACATAACAAAAGAATACAGGAGGAACAAACTCTCTATATGATGGAATATGAAATCGCTGCTTTTGAAAATAATCTTGGAGGAATATACACCTCAGAAGATCACAAGGAAAGGATGGTTTCTCATTATGCTGAAAGGGAAAAAATACTTAAGGATAAGGAAGAAACCTGGCACTTGAGAAGCAGAGCCATCAGGATGCTTGAAGGGGATGAAAACACTAAATTCTATCATAAATTTTCCAATGGAAGAAAGGCAATCAACACCATTTGGCAGCTACAGTGAACAAGGGCAGATTGTAAATTGTTTCCCACAACTTACTGAACTTGCCTCCTCTCACTTCAAAAGTAAATACCATGCCCCCAGGGAGACAAAGCTAGCAAAAATTATCAGGGTTGCACAACTCTTTCCCAGATTTGTGGACCTTGTGGAAGGAGATGAATTAATAAAGGCAGTCTCTCTGGAGGAATTGGAACACACCTTAAAATGCTTCAAAAAGGATAAGAGTCCAGGGCCTGATGGTTGGTCGATTGAATTCTACTTGGCCTTCTTCGACATCATTGGGGAAGACGTGCTCAGAATTTTCGAGGACTGGAGGAAGAAATGATTTCTTGAAACCTCCATCACCTCTACCTTCCTTGCACTCATACCGAAGAAAGACAACCCAGACTCATTTGAGGACTTTTGTCCTGTATCTCTCTTCAAATGCATATATAATATCATAGCTAAGATCATTGCAAACATGATGAAACCTATTCTTTCTAATCATATCTCTCCAGAGCAATTTTCTTTCCTATAGGACAGACAAATCCATGAAGTTGTAGGCACTGCTCAGGAAGTAATTCATACTTTACACTCAAGGCGAGGCAAAGGTATGATTATGAAGTTCGATTTATCAAAAGCATTCGACGGAGTGAATTGGCATTATATTAGAATGATATTAAATCATTTAGGTTTCCCTTACTTATTCATCAAATGGATCATGAGTTGCATTACTAATATATCTTTTAGTGTTATGGTGAATGGAAGTGCATCTCCTTCTTTTTACCACTGAAAGGGGGCTGAGACAGGGATGTCCCCTCTCGGCTTTGCTCTTCTTTCTCATTATGGAAGGTCTTGCCAATCTCATCAAATAAGAGCACCAAAGGGGCAGACTAAAGGGTATAAAGATAACAAAAGGTTGCATCCTGACTCACCTTCTCTTTGTAGATGACATCATAGTTTTTATCAACGGAAGTATTGGGGACATTAGTATCATCAACGCAAATTTCACCCTCTTCCAAGTGGCAACAGGTATGATCATAAATGATAGCAAGCCCACATTAACAGCAGCTGAATGTACTCCTCACAAGATATATTTTGCACTTCAGCATTTCCACTTCACTTAGCTACAATTAGCTGATGGTTTAAAATATTTGGGGTTCAAATTGAAGCCACTGGGATACAAAATTGTTGATTGGACTTGGCTCATCTCCAAGATGGAGGAAAGGCTTAATAAATGGTACCTCAAATATCTTTCGCAGGCAGGAAGCACTCCAATCAAAAGTGTCTTGCGGGCCACCCCAGTTTATTGGATGTCCTTGGCTTGGATACCCAGAGGCATTCTCAATAGCCCTCTGCTATAGGTTTATTTGGCAAGGGAACAAACAAGGCAGGATGTTTGCTTGGGTAAGGTGGGAGGCCCTAAACCTACCAAAAAAATTGGGAGGTTGGGGCCTAAAAAACTTAGAAGATTTCTCATTAGCACTTGCCGCAAAACTAGGCTAGAAATTAGTATCAGCAAACAACCTATGGACAAGGGTCACACATGCAAAATATATCGCTCCAATGGACATCATAGACTAGATTAGAAGAACCCATCCAAGTACCACAAGCATATCAATTATCTGGAAGGTTGTTCTAAGGGCTTTGAGCCTGATTAGGGAGGGTATCACCTGGAGAATTCGATCTAGGCACACTGTTGACGTTGGCCTTGATCCATGGGTGGGATGTGGGGACATGCACTGCCTACCCAAGGATCTCACACAGTATCTCTAGTAACAGAACATCACTTATATATCACAAATTGCAGACCTGGAGAATTCCACCTTCCTTCAACAAGCCTGGAAATCTACACAACAATTAAACATTCCTCCTAATTGGATGCAGCACTGGGAGGAACACACTCAAGCCCTCACTGAAGCCCACATCCATATACTTGATGGTGATGATGAGATTTTATGGGCACTTTCAAAAAATGGCAGGTACACACCAAAAGATGGATATTTGACATTATCAACGCCAAGGAAGCCTCTGCTACTTGCTGACTGGTGGAGAAATATTTGGAAACTTAAGGCTCCCCCTACATATAGACTCTTAGTGGACCATCCTCCGGAACAAAATCCCTACTAGCGAAAACCTCCTCAAGCGTGCACATTATGGTCCCCATTGGTGCAGATTCTGTAGAAAGAAAATGAGTCCACTTCTCACCTCTTTTTAGAATGTACAGAAATATGTAACCTTTGGAAACTTATCCTACAGCCCATTGCACCTTCTACAATCTGGGCTGGAAATTCTATACTTGCAGCTTGGCAAACTTGGTTTCACTTCCTCATCTCAAAAGCTTTGGAACCTACCCCCTCTGATCTGCTAGACAATATGGATTGCTAGGAACCGTATCATTTTTCAAGACTTAGCACCGAACTGGGTTGTGCTGGTGACTAAATTCATTGTTGATTTCTCCCTTATTCCAGATGATCCTCCCCCTAGTAATCGGTGCAATCCCTCACCGTTACAAATAAACTTCAACAAACCTTGGGCTTTTTTTGATGGTGCAGCTCAAGAGCCAGGTTGTGGAGGGGGCGCTATACTTCACTTATCCCATCATCATTCTTACAGCATGGTCATGGGACTCCGCGGATGCACAAACAACTCAGCTGATCTTCTTGCCACAAAACATCTCATACAATTCACCTTGGAGAAAAACTGCACTGATTTACAACTTTTTGGGGACTCTAAAATTATTTGTGATTGGCTGAAAAGGAAAAATAGATGTTCTTCATATGCATTAATGCACATCTTGGAAGAGACATTGAGATTGATCACATATTTTGACACATTTACTTGCTCACTTATTTACAGGGAGCAGAACGGGGTTGCTGACAACCTATTCAAAGAGGCTGCGATCACAGAGTCGGGCTTCTGGATGATTAGAGAACAGAATGGAGATGCATTCTATCAATATTATCATTGGCCTTTTATGGAACTACATGTTTAATTCATGATATTTTTCTAGTTATGTTTTTGATCAAGCACAAGCCTTTTTTGATTGTATATATTGTCACTGAACATGATAACGAACTGTTTATCATATGACTCATAGTTTTGCTTTCTTATTATTTTTTCCCCCTGCATGGATCAAAGGCAACAATACTATTTATACATTGTTTATGATAATGCACTGCATATGCACCAACATCTATAGAATGTAATTTCCTCTTTTTAATGAAATTATGAGTTTTCCTTATGGGAAAAAAATCTCCACCTTAACAACAATTTTCATGATAACTTGTCAAAGTCCTTTCATCATCTCTTTTGTAAGCCAAGAGAAGTCAAACACCACTACAAATTCTCTAACATCACTTGTTTCTTAAACATGTCTACAAAACATTCATGAGTGAGGATCTTTGTAAGATCTATTTCACCTCCATTAATGACCCGTCTTAAAAAAAGTTGCTTTATATTAGTAGTTTAGCCCTTTTATGATAATTTGGATTTGCATTTAAATATATAGCACTTTGACCATTGCATAATACAATTATGTTGTTTTTTATTCTTCCAAATTCACCTAGAAGACCCTAATGGGTGATGAGGCTCATCAATGGGTAAATTATATGGACCTTAATGCACCTCCAGCTTACTAAAGCAACTTTTCTCATAATTCTTTACATGTTTTAATTATATTTTGCCTAATAAGAGGAGTAAAGATGAGATGTCAAGTCTAGTGGTCTAATGTGCATTATTGCAATTTTTGGAGAAAATTTTGGCTAATTAAAGTGTAGGAACTCGAATGAGGCAAGCAAGAGGCATTCTAGGAGATAGGATCTCCCTCCTTAATTCCTCACTCACTCAAATATTCCTAAGTCAAATCTCATCAGGTCGGAGTTGCAAGAAGCCAAGTCATGAGGATCATTAGTAGCCAAGCCAGTGACAGTTGAAGACTAGTTGATCTCGAGATTGTGAACCAAGCCTCACTTTTTGGCATCGTTGCCGGGGAGGTGCTTGAGTAGATTTGGTTTCTGTTTCTTTCTTCCTTTTCTTATCTCTTTCATTTTGCAATTAGTTACATTCAACAAATAGTTGAAATTTAGTTATGTTTTCTTTCAATTCTGCAAGTAGTTTAAAACTTAAAATATAAAAAAACACACTCCTTTCATGCCTCATAGGAATAGAGAGGACTTAGGAAAATTTTTGCCAAATAACCCCACCACTTCAAACAACCAACCTTCCCTCTTCTTTGGTGGCTGTGAGCTAGAGGACCCCTTAGGCGAAAAAACCAAATATTTTTGAAGAGCCTATAGGGGAAGAATAAGAAGAAGAAGAAATCATTCCACCAACTAACACAATGGCTGAAAATAGAAATGAAAGGGGAGACAAAGAAAGAGTTGAGGGTGCTTTTCCCATTGGAGAAATTAATGGGGATGCTAAGATGAAAAACATAATCCCCTCTGCTCTTCCTCACTTCCATGGCCCGACCTTAGAAGATCTAGATACCTTTTTGTTTGAGTTTACTCTCATATGCAGAACTTATGATTACACATCTGATGATTAGAAGTTGAAATTATTCCCATCCACTCTCAAGGATACATCCATGCATTTTTTCATGGGTTTACCTAGGGATAGTATCACCACTTGGGCTCAGATGCAACAATCCTTAAACAACAAGTATAGGGACTACTGCAGGTCTGAAAATACCAAAGAGGACATTTTTAGAATGACCTTGGGACATGATGAATCTTTAGAGGATTATGAGGAAATATTCCAACTCAGCTACAAAAGGGCCAATTGCACCCTTGATCCTAAATCACTTAAGTTATTCCTTTTGAGGGGGATTAGGGAAGATCTCCTAGAAACCCTAAACTTGCTGTCAAGAGGGGACATCTACCAGTTACCCTATGATGATATCAAGACAATTTTTAAAAATCATTCTAGGGAAACTAGAAAGAGGGGTAGGGCTAGTCAAGCGGTGGCTAGTTCATCCTCTTCCAATACATCCATAAAAAGTGAAATTGGAAACATGTTGGAAGACTTTAAGAGGGAAATGTTGCAAACCCTTTCTCTACAAATGGACACTATGTAGATCAAAAGGAAGTAGGAGAAAGAAAAGAGAGAATTAGCCATCTTCTGCCCTAAATGCACAAGGAGGCACTCCAGGAATGAATGTCCATTGAAACTTATAGAAATCTTCTTGGTCTTTGAGGAAAACCACTCCACATAAAATTTCCATTCTTTGTTTGGATTAAAAGTTGTGTATCATGGAACCGAAGGGGTGACTGAACAACTCTACTACATAAATCAAAGGGGGCCTCATGGACCTTGAACATACCAGGAGGGCATGCAAGGTTCATCATATTCATATTACAACCATAATCAAAAACAACCATTCCCCCTTAGTGCCTCCTGCTCATCCTTCTCGGTATACACCTTCTCCCTAGTCTTTTGCTCCTCAATACCATTCCCAATTGGCCAACCAACCATTTCAGCCATATGCTCCTCCACAACCTCAGTGGCATGCACCACCCTAGGGGTGGACACCACCATACAACCAAGCTCCAACTCTATTACCTTCACCTCCATCTCAGCCACAAATCCTACACCCTACTCCACCTAAAAAACCTCATATGCATGCCCAAGCAAACCTGAACCCAAACAAAATACATGAACAACAGATCTACAATGGAGAAACATCCTACCCTTCCTATGTTGTGGAAATTCATGAAATTAACCTTAGGTCTGGGAGAGTGCTTTCAAAAAACCAAACTCCATCTTCACCTAGGGAGCGTGAGGAGGAAAGAGAGGAAAGTGTACCTAGAGTGAATCCACCCCCCTTTCCTGAAAGGTTAAACCATCCTATCTAGCACCTCCCAGAGGAGACTCAACTTCTAGGCATGTTGAAAAATTTGTGTCAAAATCCTGGTTCTCCAAGTTATCAAATATGTCCCCATCTACAACAATTTGATCAAAGATAAGTTTTTCAAACATCTAGGAAGGTGAAAGAAAGACACCCCTACCATTAATTTCATCGGACAATCTCTTGACTTATCGTTGGGGTAGGTAATTCACCCAAAGTATCTAGATCCTGGGAGTCTTGTAGTAGATGTACATATCAATGGCACCATTTTTCCCCATACCTTGATTGATATTGGGGCTTCCATCATTGTGATGACTAAGGACATTATGCTCAAGCTGAATGTCCAAGGATCATTAAGGAAGACCATGACAGTCTTGCAGCTTGCAGACCGATCCACAATAGTTCCTGAGGGAATTGTTGAGGATGTGATGGTCTCCATTAATTCTTTGCAATAGCGTACTGACTTCTTAGTTCTCCAGCTTCAGACCAAATTCAATGGATATCCTCTCATCCTTGGGAGGCCTTGGTTAGCCATTACTGATGCCTACATAAGTTGTAGGGCTAGAAATATGACCATAAAAAATGGGCATATGTCCAAACAATTGGTCTTGTACCCTCTTTCTCAACCATCCCAAGCGCATGACTTACCTTTATGGATAGAATAGGAGGAAGAGGATAAAGTCTACTCTTCCCCAATCTATGTCCTAGAAACTACCATATGAGGTAGACATCCTAATGAAGATGACCTAATTGATCACATCCTCCAAAATCAATCTTCGAACACCATGTCTCTGGAGGAATAGTAAAGGAATCCAAATACTAGCCTCAGATTGATCTATGCTCATCTGAATCAAGCCCAACTCATTTCAAGATGATAGAATTCAGCCTTGAAAGAGCATTGAAATCAACCACTCTCTCTTTGTACACCAAGAAGAGGATTTATGTAACACGCTAAGAGAGAATTTGGATGCCTTTTCTTGGAATTAAAAAGAAATGAAGGGAGTGTGCTATTATAGAAATTTTTGGGCACTGCAACCCCAATCATAAATGTCCATAAACTGAGGGCTCCCAAGTCCCTAAAATTGTTTCTTCAATACCTAAAGGAATAAGGTCAACCGATTACATCATCTCCCAGAAGTTCTCCACAGAAAACTGCTCAGAAATGGTCAAAACTGGACCATACTGAATGCCTAGTGTAGAGGGTGTGATGCATATCACCTTCCCAGTGTAAAGGGTGTGATGCATACTAGATGGCCTCTCTGTGGGGTGCGATGGGCGAGAATGGAAAAACGGTAGAGACAGTTTACGAGGTGGAAGATCATAGAATCTTCCATAAACTTCCCCTCTGACACTTGCCTCTCTGATTGTGACCAGGGATGAGTAAGAGATCATCAATCTCCAAGTGGAATCAACAACTATCAGAGAGAGGACACTAATCAAAATCCTAGAAGCTAACTCACCCCACTACAATCATCTATATATGGATCCCTCATCACAGAGATCCAGAGGCTGGAACCTTGTATCTTGTAGAGAAGTGCTATTGGTTTTCTGGTGTAACATCATAGTGTTGGGTGATCTAAGCTTTACTTGAGGTAAGAAAGGATTTCTTGCTAGAGGATGATGCTGGGTTAGAACAATTGGTTGTAATCCTCTTGCTATTCTTGATATTAATAAAGCTATTCAAGTTTTCCTCCACATTCATGTATGTTTGATTGTATATGCATTTGTGTGGTTAATACATGTCTAGTCCTGTGTTGTTTATGAATATATATCTCTGTCCTTCGATAGTATTATGCAGCTTTGATTCCACAGGTGCTCTCTGAAGCTTTGTAGACAAAGAAGGAGCGGCAAAGATCTATCGAGAAGGAGAGGAACCGAGCAAGGAACTAAGCGCAAGACAAAGGTTGGTGTCCTCTGTTCCCCTCTTGTCTATTTTTCATAAAGGAAACGAAAGTAGTTTTAACTTGTTTGCTTCTACGATAGCTACCAGTCTTAGTGGGAATAGCAACTCTAAGTGGACACTCTTCCTGGTAATGAAATGGCGACTCCACTGGGGAGCGAATAGATTGTTTGTTACTATATTTTTGTTTGTTTTATAAAATTACAGATGAAGCCTAAAGTCAAGCCAACTAGCCTTCAAACTGCATTTGCTATGAAAGTGCAAAGCAGATCAATGCTGCTTCAATCTATCTTCAGGTTTTGTTTATAAATTGAACAATCGAGCTGCAAACACTCTAATTGCCCTAAGTGGTGGCTCTAGTAACCTCATTAGATCAACCCCTGTGATTTATATTTACTAAACATCACTTACTCGGCCTAAATCCCTGAACTGAACTGCAAATTGTGATCAAAGACTAGATAAAAGTCTTGCACTGGTACCGTCGCACTTCCCGTGTGCAGTAAATGAGATGCATAATGGATTCCCTGTGTGATAGGTGCGATGGTAAGGGAAGAATAATTTTACCTTCAAACTTTGGTTTTTCTTCACTCTTTTCAGCTCTATTCAGGAGTTTTGCTATTTGTGGTCAGTATATCTCTGTGGAAACCCTCTTCTCTTCCATCATTCTACCTCCATTGTGCAAAGAACTGTAAGTTTTTTTTATGTATTATGTGCCATTTTCAGTTCTCTTTTACAAAGAAGTAGCGTAATCAGATTGTCGTTTCTTAATCTGAAAGTTTCACAAGTGTCGTTTTCAGTTATAGAAGAGAATCCCATTGTTCTTGATAGTTTATTGTACTGTTACTCTTGTATGTGATTTCAATTAGTATTTTTTCGATTGTCAAAAATAGTTTTCATTTCGAAATCGCAAAGTGTCGTCCTTATCCTCACTTCATTTTGAAAACAAATTTTTTAGTATTGTCGCTTTGGAAAATAATTCAGATTTGCATTTAGCGTTCTTCTTGTCATCATACATTAAGAAGGCTGAAAACAAATACATGCATGTGCATTTGAATTTAGACTGTTTGGTTTGATTTAGGACAGTGCATTTAGTGTGTGCTCTGTGCTCTTTGTTGAAAGACCCTCAATTATCTTTCCTTAGTAGCTAGGATTTTCATTGCCAAAAGAAGATTAAACATTTGTTTATCATCTTAGACTACATTTTAGGAATTGTATACACATCACACGGTGAACCTGAAAGGAAAATTTTT
>APFE031515537.1:90731-110649 GCA_000404065.3 Pinus taeda
CTTAATTGGTTTGTCCTAGGTTTCTGGGATAAACTGAGAGGGTTTTATTTTCATCTAACCATGCATTAAATCCTACAACAAAATGATATTTAGAAACTTTAATATATTTCACTATGTAAATGAACTTAGTAAAATGAATCCATAGAGGGGGTCATAAATGGAAATAAAAGTATAACTCTAAACAAGAAGCCAAAAGTGGATTTAACCATGGATGCAAAATTGGGAGTAGAATTGGATGGTAAACTAGCCATCAAAACAAGATTCAAACAATGACACAAAAAGTGTTTTAAAGTAAAATAAAAAAAATGGTGCAACACTAGACACAAAGAAGGGAACAAAATAGGGCATATGAAAGGATACCGAATTGGGCACAAACAAGGATGCAAAAATGGACACCAAAATGAGGATTTAAAGAATGGTGTAAAATTAGGATGAAGAAAGGATGTAACAAAAGACACAAAACAAGATGCAAAATCGGACTAAAAAAGGGTGAAACCAAGGATGTCAAAAATGATGCATAACTAGATGAAAATTCAAACTAAAATCTAGGTGCAAAATGAGATGCAACTGTGGACACAAAATGTGGCAGAAAAAAGGATGCAAATTTGGAAGCCAAAAAGGATGAAAAATTAGATACCAAAAAGGATGCAAATTTGGAAGCCAAATAGGATGAAAAATTAGATACCAAAAAGGATGCAAATTTGGACATAAAAAATGGTGCAAAATTTGACAAAAAAGAAGAAACAATGGTGGAAAAATGGGCATAAAAATGGCTCAAATTTGGATGCAAATTGAGATGCAACATTGGATGTAAAATGAGGTGCAACAAATCATTCAAAACTTTGTGCAAAAACAAATGCAAAAGTAGACGAAAAAAATGGCTCAAAATTGAACGTAACAATAGACACAAAATGGGATGCAAAGGTGGATGCAACATATGGTTCAAAATAGGATGCAAATTTAGATGCTCAAAAGGATGCAAAATTGGATGAAAGAAATGGTGTTAAAAATGATGCTAAATTGGATGAAACAAATGATGCAAAATTAAATGCAAAATATGGATGCAAAAAAGGGAGATAAATAAAACACAAACATGGATGCAAAAAATGGTGCAAAAATGCATGCAAAATTTGACACTAAATCAGATTCAACATATGGTGCAAAATTGGATGAAAAAAATGGTATAAAAAAAGGGAGAAAAACTGACACAAAAATAGATGTAAAAATAAGTACAAAATTAGAAGCAAAAAATGGCATAAGACCAGATGCAAAAATTGGCACAAACTAGATGTAAAAAAAGACACTAAATCAGATGCCAAAGATGGTGAAAAATCGATGCAAATTATGACACAAAACTAGAAGCAAAGAATGCCACAAAAGAGGAAGCAAAAAATGATGCAAAAATAGATGCAAAAAATGGCACAAAATTAGAAGCCAAACTTGTTGTAAAACCAAATGAAAATATTGGTGCAAAATATGATGGAAAATTTGGCGTAAAAAAGATGCAAAATTTGGTGCAAAAAAGGACGCTTTAAAAATTGTACAATAGAGCCAGATTTAGCGCCAGGCTACTCATCCCAATTGAGAAAAAAATTCACTAAAATCTGGTGCTAAATCTGGCGCAAATTGCTTGTTTTGTTGTAGTGGTATAAACCAAAAATAAATGCAAATGGGAGTATAGAGAAACTTAAAGCTAGAATGGTAGCAAAGAGTTACTCACAACAAGAGGGAATAGATTTCGATGACAACTTTGTTCCTGTAGCCAAATTAAACACCATTGGAATGCTAATTTCCTTAGCAACAAAACAAAAATGGCAGCTACACCAGCTAGATGTTAAGTCTGCATTTCTGAATGGTGACTTGAAGCAAGAAATTTGTTTAGTACAGCCTGAAGGTTTTGTGAAAAAGGGAAAGGAACATCTTGTGTGTAAATTGAAAAAGGCACTTTATGGTTTAAAACAGGCACCCAAGTTGTGGTATGAGAAAATTGACTCATTTTTTGTACATCATGGATTTCATAGGAGCTTGAATGATCCAAATATGTATACCGAGTTTAATAAACAGAGGCAAATTATTTTGATTTCTTTGTATGTAGATGATATGATCATAATAGGGAATGCTAACAATCTAATCAAAGAAATCAAACAGCAGATGTCACAAGTGTTTGAGATGAAAGATCTCAGAAACCTTCATTATTGCTTGGGATTGGAGGTATGGAAAGGTTCTGGACAAACTTTTCTTACTCAAGGGAAGTATGCCGGAAGCTTGCTGGAAAGGTTCACAATGGAGCAGTGCAGATCAGCAGCAACACCATTACAGTAGAATTTAATGTTGAGCAGTGACGACGGTAGTAAAGAGGTGGATGCCACCATGTACAGACATCTAGTGGGTAGTTTGATATATCTGACTACAACTAGACTAGATTTGGCATATTGTTTTGGTGTGTTGAGCCAGTTCATGTCAAAACCACTCGAAAGTCACTGGGTCGCAGCAAAAAGTGTGTTGAGGTATCTTAGTGGTACTAGTAATTATGGCATTTTGTACACTGACACTTCCGATGTTATTCTAGCAGAGTTTTCAGATTCTGATTGGGCAGGTAACTTGGATGATCAAAGATCTATCACAGGTTGTGCATTCAGCATTAGATCCGGGGTCATAGCATGGAGCAGCAAAAAGCAGAGCATTGTAGCTCTATCTTCATGTGAAGCTGAGTACCAAGCATTGTGTGCAACCACATGTGAAGCTATCTGGTTGAGAGGATTTTTCAACGATGGAGGAGAAGAGCAAAAAGAATCAACTATTATCAAACCTGACAACTAGAGTACCATCAAGCTAGCATACAATCCAGTCTTTCATAAAAATACCAAGCATATCGATACTCAGATTCATTTTGTTCGAGAGAAACTACAGTCAAAAGAGATATGTGTTGAATATTGTAAAAATTGTGATAACATGGTTGATATTTTTACCAAGCCTCTTGGGCATGTAAAGTTTGAATTGTTTAGAGGGATGCTTCGAGTTCAGGATAATCCCTTTCTCCATTAAGGGGTGGAGTTGAAAATAATTAATATTATTTTGTATTAATGGAGAAATGGTTACACAAGTTATAACGTATCTCCTTAGTTTAGAATTTGTTCCTAGAGTTTAGGAGTTTGGTTGCAACTTCCTGTTGTACTTAATGATGTAATCTTTCGTTCATGAATAGTAGAGTGAATGGAGAGAGTTCTCTTTGTTTGAGTGTAGTCTCCAGGTGCAGTACTCACCTATGAGCTGTAACTCCTTCTTTTTCGATTCAAGTCTGATTTTTATCTTTTATTATCTTTTATATCAAGGCAATTGAAGTGTCCATTGTTAGAAAGCAATGTTGTACACACAAAGAGATAATTTTATTATATTACACAAATCACATGGATACATCACATATTTATGGTGCTTGTGAGATCCCACCAATTCCAAATATAAATAGGGAGGGTGAGATATTCTCTCAACATCCACCTACAAATCTGTAACTAATTCGAAATTATTGATGGAAGAATAATCTTCTAACACTCCCCCTTAATTCTTACATACCCAATTACGACACATATTATAACAATAAAAGATAATCTTTGTCACACTGGTCTTCATGAGAAACTCTACCCACTCTGCTGTGTTCTGGACTCCGCTCTTTCTTTCTCCACATCTTTGAGCTTACCTTACAACTCATTTAAAGTACACTTGCTTCTGACCATCAAAGATGAACATTTTAAGATCAACAATTCTCCACATATTTGAGCTTACCTTACAACTTATTTAAAGTACACCTGCTTCTAACCATCACAGATGAACTTTGTAATATCAACAATATTGTCAACTCAGCTCTTCGGGGCTTCTGTGATCCCATAGACCAATCACCATCTGTCAAATATTTCGCTTTAGACTATCCATCGATGGTTACGCATATGGTTTGAATAATGAATGTGGTCACCAGCAGATCTAACAACTTCTATGATCCCATAGATCAATCACCATCTATCAAATATTTTTCTTTCGGCTATCCATCGATTGGTACGCATATGGTTTGAATACTGAATGTGGTCACTAGCCAATCTAACAACTTGATCTGCTTCACACACATGGATCTCATATTGTAGCCTGTAGCACTTGTTCAAGGGTTTCCAAGAACAAAGAACAACAAACCATAATAATATAAACACAATCAAACTAGTAAATTATGCAACACTGTACAATAATTGGGTTTTCACCCAATATAATTTACAGACCAACTTAATAAAAAATGAAAACGGTATAACAGATAAATCAACATACCCCACTCCAATAAAACTAATCTCCATTATATCAAACTATCCACTATCCTCTAACCACCCAAAAATCGTTTGTGTACATGGCCATAGGCTTTGGACACATTAGATACTGAGTACCAATCCTATGGCTCTCAAAGCAACCTATTCGTTTATATCAATATTGTATGGCCTTTAGTTCCATAGGTTTCTATTTACAGGAATATCCCATGACACCTCTTTCTATTTTTCTCAGCAAATCCGACAGATCAAGCTCCCATGACGGACATTGGAGACAATCCATGGAAAATCAAAAGAGAGGGCATTCCATTGTAAAGATTGAATTTGTGGCTCATGTTTTTATTGTCTCCAAGAAGATTGCACAACAACCCTTCAATGCCTAAGTCCCCTTCTGATACAAATTGAGTCGCAAGAAAGAGCGTAGCATGTTCTTCGACATTTTTTCGGGTGAGTCACTGGTTTCCCTAATTTTCAAACCCAGGCTTTGGGTATGCGACCACAGGAGATTCATAGGTTGACTATTCGATACAGCACTTGAAACGTGCTTCCCGTGAGAGCTTTCGATCCTTGTACCTCCCAAATCCAAATCATCGATTTCAGGTGGGAAGGATGCACAAACTCTACAACCCAATGCATTTCGATCCTTTCTCCATCCAGTACCCATTTCTGACTAAAATCCCTTTATGTTGAATAGATACTCCTAATAAGACAAATAGTTCTACACCGACCCACAAAAACACAAACCAAGAACACCTTCAATGATTCCAGCCAATGAATGCTGCCATCATTCTCGAAATGATCCGACAAACTTTGGTAATATTACAATCAAATTGTAGAATGAGTCGATGTTTGAAATAGTCCAAGCTTACTCAATTCATCCATCTTCCCCATGATAATTTCCAACAGCATCATCTCGTAGCTAAACCTCTCCCTTATGAAGCCTCTCCCGATTTGTAACCAACTAGAAGTGAAAGGTTATATATAAAATTATGCGTCCTCCTCCAAGAACAACAGGAAAATTCGATATGCTCTAGCCTGCACTAAATCAAACAAATGCTCAAGCTAACTATCTACAGAAGACGACTTTAATTCTCATAATTTCCAATCCTCCTAGGCTCTCCCTAAAGGGAGCTGCACATAGAGGCTCTGATACCATGTTAGAAATGAAAGGCATACCCATATAGATTATAAAGATACATCACATATTTATGGTGCTTGTGAGATCTAACAAATTCTTAATATAAATAGAGAGATTGATATATTCTCTCAACGTTCATCTACAAATCTGCAACTAATTCTAAATTATTCATGAAAGAATTATCTTCCAACATCCAACATCCATTTGTATTGCCTTGGTCAAAGATTTTTCCTGTTACTTCTGGACTATATTACTATACACGTTGTTGAGATGAAGTGGATGACAATTTATAGTTTCGTGAGGCTACTTCAATTTATTTTTTGTTGTCCTAAATTACAGTTGTTTATGTGAAAGGGAAAAAAGAAAGGAATGTTCCCAGATATGAGGGTTGTTAGCAATTATGTGTTTTCTTATATAATAAATGGTGTCAATCCCTATATCTGTTCCTAAAGGTTGAAGCAAAAGACTCTCCTTCCCTGCAAGTTGAGTGGGAGGATAGTGGAAGGGGAAAATGCAGAATTCAAGAACCATCGCTCTCATGTAAGTGACAATTTTTCTAATTGAACAGAATCAGAGTGTAGAACAAATCGATGTTTGAAACAATCCAAGCTTACTCAATTCCTCCATCTTCCCCGTGATAATTTCCAGAAACGTCATCTCGTAGCAAAACCTCTCGCCCTTATGAAGCCTCTCCTGATTTCAAACCAACTGGAAGTGAAAGGTTATATATAAAATTACGCGTCCTCCTCCAAGAACAATAGGCAGATTCAATATGCTCTAGCCTGCACTAAATCAAACAAACGCTCAAGCTAAAAATCTACAAAAGATGAATTTAATTCTCATAATTTTCCAATCCTCTTGGGCTCTCCCGAAAGGGGGCCAAGCCCATAGAGGCTCTGATACCATGTTAGAAATGAAAGGCATACCCACAAAGATACAATTTTAATATATTTACACAAATTATACAGATACATCACATATTTATGGTGCTTGTGAGATCTAACAAATTCCAAATATAAATAGAGACATTGATATATTCTCTCAACATCCATCTACAAGTCTTCAACTAATTCTAAATTATTCACCAAAGAATTATCTTCCAACATCCATTTGTATTGCATCGGTCAAAGATTTTTCCTGTTACTTCTAGACTATACTACTCTACATGTTGCTGAGATGAAGTGGATTACAATTTACAGTTTCATGAGGCTACCTCAAACGAGTTTTTGTTGTACTAAGTTACAGTTGTTTACGTGAAAGGGAAAAAAGAAAGGAACGTTCCCAGATATGAGGGTTGTTAGCGATTATGTGTTTGCTTATATAATAAATGGTGTCAATCCCTATATCTGTTCCTAAAGATTGAAGCAAAAGACTCTCCTTCTTCACAAGTTTATTGCGAGGATAGTGTAAGGGAGAAATGCAAAATTCAAGAACCATCACTCTCATGTAATTGACAATTTTTCTTATTGAACAGAATCAAAGTGTAGAATGAATCGATGTTTGAAACAGTCCACCCTTACTCAATTCCTCCATCTTCCCCATGATAATTTCCAGCAACATCATCTCGTAGCTAAAACTCTCGCCCTTATGAAGCCTCTCTTGATTTCTGACGAACTGGAAGTGAAAGGTTATATATAAAATTACGCGTCCTCCTCCAAGAACTGTTGGAAATTGTTCTGCTAAAATTCTGAAAACAATATCATAGAGCAGAACAGAAAACAACGCTCTGTTTTAAACATAGGATATTTAACACACAATTTAAAATTTGCATTAAAAAAAAAATTGTTGTTTACAAGATAGTCTTCCTCTGAACAGAGGGATTACAACAGGAACACTTAGTTCCACAAGAAAAGGAATTTTCTCTGCACTGCTATGCATTACCTCTTATCAATCTACTTTGCTTATT
This sequence comes from Pinus taeda, assembly GCA_000404065.3. Lineage (NCBI taxonomy): Eukaryota > Viridiplantae > Streptophyta > Pinopsida > Pinales > Pinaceae > Pinus > Pinus taeda. The sequence continues at coordinate 98,077 of APFE031515537.1, forward strand.
CTCTCTGTGTATATCTCTACACTATTGTGTCTACACATATATAGTGCATTAGGGGTCATAACAGTCCATCAACCACTTTAACTCTCTGACAGAGTCTTAGCTGTAATTCTTGAGTCGTTTGTGTGGAAACACATAATTGATAAATGTTGCGGCCGGCTTGAGGCTGGTTCTTTCCTTCTCGGCCATGCTTTTTCTTTAATGTTGTTGGTGAGAATTTATGGCGCAAAGGATTCTTTCTTCCTTAGGAACACAAAACAAATTAAGTGCATAAATGCCGTATCGTGGTGACGTGCATTTGACGGGAACAAATATGGGTTGTCCGATCAGCAGATGAGCAGCAGGATCGCATCACAAAAACATTATCGGGAGGATGAGATGAGGTGAGAAGCGGCGACATGCGATATGCGAGAATTTCGCATCGTAGGATCACAATCGTAGAAAACAAAGGGAAAGACTTAACATGCGCAGGGAAAAACTTGCGATCTCCGATCTGCAATCGCATCGCACGATCGCATCACATCGTAACGCTATAGGGAGGATAGATGAAAGCATTAATGTGATTTGCGATGAGACATGATTTACGATTTCTTTTCAACTATTGCTGCAGTTGGAATTAATTTCCAACACTCCCCCTTAATTTCAACTGCTGGGTTTTTCTGCATACCCAGGCATTTCCTGAAATGATCAAAACTTTTCTTTCCCAATGGTTTTGTCAAGATGTAAGCTAACTGATCCTCTGTTCTGCAGTGCTGCAAAACAATCTCACCATTGTTAACCAATTCACGTATGAAGTGAAATTTAGTGTTTATGTGCTTTGTCCTTTGATGAAAAACAGAGTTTTTAGATAATGCTGTTGCCGAGCTATTGTCACAGTAAATGGTTGTGCCCTTTTCTTGTTCATGACACAAATCTCTCGAACTCTTCTCAGCGACACTGCTTGGCATGTTGCTGCTATTGCTGCCATACTCTGTCTCTGTTGTTGACAAAGACACACTTGGTTGCTTCCTGGAAGCCCATGAGATGGCTCCCGATCCCATATGAAACACATATCCCGATGTGCTTTTCCTACCATCAACACTTCCAGCCCAATCACTATCAGTGTAGCCTGTCAACATGAAACTTTCAGAAGAGGAGTATAAAATACCAAACCCCTTCATTCCATTCACATACCTTAGAATCCTCTTGGCTACCTGCCAATGAGTCTCTTTCGGTATTTCCATAAATCTAGAGATTAAACTCACAGCGTGCATAATGTCTGGCCTAGTTGCAGTTAAGTAGATAAGGCTGCCAACTATGCTCTTGTACAATTTTGGATCAAAATCCTTGTTGCTATCTTCTTTGGTCAATTTCAACCCCGTTACAGTTGGAGTCACAACTCCCTTGCTGTTCTGCATGTTAAATCTCTTCAACACTGCTTCTACATATTTAACTTGAGAAATGAAAACACCATTTTCACTTTGGTCTACTTCAATTCCAAGAAAATATCTTAAGAAGCCCAAGTCAGTCATTTTCAAATTCACTTTTCATGACTGCTTTAAAATCAGCAATGAGAGAAGCATCATTGCTAGTAAAAATCAAATCATCTACATATAAAACAACAATAACAATCTTATCGTCATTCTCCTTTATGTAGAGTGTGGGTTCACCATCACACTTATCAAACCCATTTTCAATCAGATAAGCATCTATTCTGCTGTACCATGCTCTTGGAGCTTGCTTCAGCCCATAAAGAGCTTTGTTTAGTTTGCAGACTTTTTGCTCTTAGCCTTCAACTTCATAGCCTGGAGGTTGTTCAACATAAACCTCTTCTTTTAACACTCCATTCAGGAATGCAGATTTAACATCCATATGATAAATCTTCCATTTGTGTTGTGCTGCAATAGACAACACTGTTCTGACTGTTTCCATCCTTACTACTCGTGCAAAGGTTTCATCATAGTCTTTGCCTTGTTGTTGCTTGTAGCCTTTCACAACAAGTCTTGATTTGTGCCTATCAATCCTGCCTTCAGCATTGCTTTTGGTCTTATAGACCCACTTAACTCTAATGGCATCTTTGCCTTCAGGGAGGTCCACTAACTCCCATATTTTACTCTTCTCAATTGCACCAATTTCTTCATTCATTGCTTCAATCCATTTATCTTCATTTACAGAATCTTCGAAATGAACTGGGTTATCAACATGACAATACAAAACAAATAATGAATTCAGACCGGTATTGTTACTTACCTCTCCTTGTTCATAAATCTCATTCAGATTTCTGAATCTTGGTCTTCTTGGTGTGCTTGAAGTTCCATCAGAACATGAGGGTATTTCTGATCCTTGTGATGTGCTTGGAGAAGAACTTCCTTGACTTCTCAAGGTTGTTCGAATTCCAGCTTGTGGTGTCGTTTGTTGTACTTGCTGTGGTGCAGGAGTAGCCACCAAGTAAGGATTATTTGTTGTTGTCCCTTCCTCTTCTTCTTCGTGAGACACAATTGTCTTCACATTCACCGTCTTCTCTAAGCTTCCATCCCAAGCTTCATCTTCAATGAACTGCACATCTTTGCTTACTATCAATTTTTTGGTGGATGGATTATAGAGTTTGTATGCTTTTGACTCATCACAATAGCCAATAAAGACACACTTCTCCCCCTTACTATCAAGCTTCTTCCTTAGCTGATCCGGTACATGTGCATATGCTACACAACCAAATACTCTCATGTGAGTGACAGTTTGCTTTTGACCACTCCATGCTTCTTCTGGTATTTTGTTCATGACAACTTTAATTGGGCATCTATTCAAGATGTAAACTGCGCAAGTGACAGCTTCTTCCCAATACTCATGCGGCAATTTTTTTGCCTTCAACATACTTCTGACCATGTCAAGAATGGTCCTATTCTTCCTTTGCGCAACACCGTTTTGCTGAGGTGTATACCTCACGGTGAACTGATTTTGTATGCCATTTTCTCTGCAAAAACGTAGAAAGTCTTTGGAGATGTATTCTCCTCCTCTATCTGTTCTGAGCACTTTGATATAATGCCCACACTGCTTCTAAACAAGAGTTTTGAAGTGGCGGAATTTCTCAAACACTTCACTCTTCTGTTTCAGCATATACACCCATGTCTTTCTAGTGTAATCATCAATGAAATTTAAAACATATTTATTTCCGGAAAATGATGGTGTTTACATTGGTCCACACATATCAGAGTGAACAATTTCCAGGGGTGCTTTTGCCCTTATACTCTTTCCTGCTCGAAAGCTTTCTTTGTGTTGTTTTCCCAAGATACAACCTTCACAAAGGCTGTCCGGTTTCTCTATCAATGGCAATCCCTTTACCATTCCCTTTCTATGTAACAGATTCAAGCCTCCAAAATTGAGATGTCCAAATCTCAAGTGCCACAACCAATTCTCATATTTCACTTGTTACTGAAAGACTTCTTATGTTACAGCTGCAATAGTTCTTCCTTCCTTCAAATCTGCCCTGAGTTTGAGAGGAAACATTCTATTGTTGGTCATCTGCACTTGTGCAATGATCTTCTTAGTTGGAGGTATATCTCTGATTGTACACATATCATCTTTGAAGAACACATTATAACCTTTGTCAATGAGCTGTCCAATGCTCAAAAGATTACATTTCAGACCAGGTACATAGTATACCTCTGGCACAATCATTTGTTCTCCATTTCTTGCTCGGATACTGACTCTGCCCTTAGCCTTGATAGATATTTTACTATCAGTTCCTGTTGTTACCTCAGATTTCACATTTTCATCTAGATTGGCAAACATTTCAATATTGCCAGTCATGTGATTACTACAACCTGAGTCTAAGAACCAAAAATCTTCTTGTTTGTCTTGTGCAATGTTACATGTTAATAGCACATTCTTTGGATTCTTATCTTCTTCATTTCCAAAATTAGCATTCTGCCTACTATTCATGTCATTTTGTTTTTTCCTACATTAATTGGCGTAGTGCCCATATTTCTTACAATAATGACATTGGACTTGGGATTTGTCATACCTTTGTCCATGAGCTTGCTGTTTGCTCGAACCTTCATCTTGGTTCTGATTGCAGCTCCTTCCGCTTGTGCTTGCAGGATTATTTCTGCCTTTACTTTGGCTTCTTCCACGACCTCTGTTACTTGCTCTGCCTCAACCTTTTTCTTGGCCAAAAGACATCTGAGTCTTGAATGCTTGCTCAAAAGAGGAATTTGTTCCTCTACACAGTCTGTGTTCATGAGACATAAGAGAAGCACTCAGTTCATCTGCTGTGAACTATGAGAGATCCTTTGTTTCTTCTATTGCTACCACAATAGCTTCAAACCTTGAGGGTAAACTTCTCAAGATTTTCTCTACAATCCTTCTTTCTTCAAGAATCTCACCATGAGATCTTATCTGGGTTATCAACCCAATAACTCGAGTGAAGAATGAATCTATTGTATCAGATTCCTTCATGCCGAGTGTTTCAAAGTCTCTCCTCAACATCTGCAACTTTGCAATCTTCACCTTCTCCATGCCTTGATAGGCAGTTTTGAGAATATCCCATGACTCCTTTGATTTTGTTGCTCCTGCAATCCGTGGAAAAACACTTTCATGTATTAATTGGAAGAGAAAAAAGAGAATTTTGGCATCCTTCTTCGTGTCACTCTTCAACTCGTCTCTTTCTGCTACTGTCAAAGTAGCCAATGCTGTTGCATCTACAGGTTCAGCATAGCCAGTTTCAACCAGCTCCCATATTCCTTGAGAAGAAAACAATGTTTTCATTATTATGGACTAATAACTGTAATTTTTCCCATTAAACTGTGGCAGTTGGGAATTTGTCATACTTGTTCCAACATCTGCCATCTTAAAGAAGAGATACTGATTGTATAGTTAAAACAAGTAAAAAAAAACTTTCTCTGCAGGAGAAAATCTACTCAATAAGCTTCTTTCAGCTCCTATAGTGAAAAAAAAAATCTCTTTTTGACTCACTGAGTGCCTAGACTCGCTCTGATACCACTTGTTGGAATTTTTGTGCTAAAATTCTGAAAACAATATCACAGAGCAGAACAGAAAACAACACTCTGTTTTAAACACAGGATCTTTAACACACAATTTAAAATTTGTATTAAAAAAAAACTATTGTCTACAAAATAGTCTTCCTCTGAACAGAGGGATTATAGCAGGAACGCTTCAGTTCCACAACAAAAGGAATTTTCTCTGCACTGCTGTGCATTACCTCTTATCAATCTACTTTGCTTTCGCTCTCTGTGTATATCTCTACATTGTTGTGTCTACACATATATAGTGGATTATGGGTCATAAAAGTCCATCAACCGATTTAACTCTCTGACAGAGTCTCAGCTATAATTCTTGAGTCGGTTGTGTGGAAACCCCTAACTGATAAATGTTGCGGCCGGCTCGAGGCTGCTTCTTTCCTTCTTGGCCATGCTTTTTCTTTAATGCTGTTGGTGAGCAGTTATGGCACAAAGCATTCTTTCTTCCTTGGGAACACAAAACAAAATAAGTGCATAAATGCCGTATGGCGGTGACGTGCATTTGACGGGAACAAATGTGGGTCGTCAGATCAACAAATGAGCGGCGGGATCGCATAGCAAAAACATTATCCGAAGGATGAGATGAGGTGAGAAGCGGCGACATGCGATATGCGATAATATCGCATCGCAGGATCGCAATCGTAGAAAACAAAGGGAAATAATCAACGCGCGCAGGGCGAAACTTGCGATCTGCATCGCATCGCAACGCTGTATGGAGGACACACGAAAGGATTAATGCGATTTGCGATGAGACATGATTTGCGATTTCTGTTCAACTATTGCTGCAGTTGGAATTAATTTCCAAACAAGAACAACAGGCAGATTCGATCTGCTCTAGCCTGCACTAGATCAAACAAACGTTCAAGCTAACTATCTACAGAAGACGAATTTAGTTCTCATAATTTTCCAATCCTCCTAGGCTCTCCCTAAAAGGAGCCAAGCCGAAAGAGGCTCTGATACCATGTTAGAAATGAAAAGCATACACACAAAGATACAATTTAATTTACACAAATTATACACATACATCACAAATTCTAACAAATTCCAAATATAAATAGAGAGATTAATATATTCACCCAACATCCATCTACAAATCTGCAACTAATTAATAGTTCTAAATTATTCATGAAAGAATTATCTTCCAACATCCATTAGTATTGCCTTGGTCAAAGATTTTTCCTGTTACTATTGTACATGTTGTTCAGATGAAGCGGCTGACAATTTACAGTTTCGTGAGGCTACCTCAATTTATTTTTTGTTGTACTAAGTTACCGTTGTTTACGTGAAAGGGAAAAAAGAAAGGAACGTTCCCAGATATGAGGGTTGTTAGGTCAAAGATTTTTCCCGTTACTTCTGGACTATACTACTCTACATGTTGCTGAGACGAAGTGGATGACAATTTACAGTTTCGTAAGCATACTTCAAATGATTTTTTGTTATACTAAGTTACAGTTGTTTACGTGAAAGGGAAAAAAGAAAGGAACGTTCCCAGATATTATCTGAGGGTTGTTAGCAATTATGTGTTTTCTTATATAATAAATGGTGTCAATCGCTATATCTGTTCCTAAAGGTTGAAGCAGAAGACTCTCCTTCCGAACGAGTTGAGTGGGAGGATAGTGGAAGGGAAAAATGCAGAATTCAATAACCATCGCTCTCATGTAAGTGACAATTTTTCTTGTTAAACAGAATCAAAGTGTAGTACGAATCGATGTTTGAAACAGTCCACGCTTACTCAATTCCTCCATCTTCCCCGTGATAATTTTCGGCAACATCATCTCGTAGCTAAACCTCTCGCCCTTACGAAGCCTCTCCTGATTTCTAACCAACTAGAAGTGAAAGGTTATATATAAAATTACGTGTCCTCCTCCAAGAACAACAGGCAGATTCGATATGCTCTAACCTGCACTAAATCAAACAAACGCTCAAGCTAACTATCTATAGAAGACGAATTTAATTCTCATAATTTTCCAATTCTCCTGGGCTCTCCCTAAAAGGAGCCAAGCTGACAGAGGCTCTGATACCAGGTTAGAAATGAAAGGCATACACACAAAGATACAATTTTATTATATTTACACAAATTATACACGTACATCACATATTCTAACAAATTCTAACAAATTCCAAATATAGATAGAGAGATTAATATATTCTCTCAACATCCATCTACAAATCTGCAACTAATTAATAATTCTACATTATTCATGAAAGAATTATCTTCAACATCCATTTGTATTGCCTTGGTCAAAGATTTTTCTTGTTACTTCTGGACTATACTACTGTGTTGAGACGAAGCGGCTGACAATTTACAGTTTCGTGAGGCTACCTCAATTTATTTTTTGTTGTACTAAGTTACAGTTGTTTACGTGAAAGGGAAAAAAGAAAGGAACATTCCTAGATATGAGGGTTGTTGGCAATTATGTGTTTGCTATATAATAAACGGTGTCAATCCCTATATCTGTTCCTAATGGTTGAAGCAAAAGGCTCTCCTTCCCCACAAGTTGAGTGGGAAGATAGTGGAAGGGGGAAATGCAGAATTCAAAAACCATCGCTGTCATGTAAGTGACAATTTTTCTTATTGAACAGAATCAAAGTGTAGAACGAATCGATGTTTGAAACAGTCCACGCTTACTCAATTCCTCCATCTCCCCGAGATAATTTCCAGCAACACCATCTCGTAGCTAAACCTCTCGCCCTTATGATGCCTTTGCTGATTTGTAACCAACTGGAAGTGAAAGGTTATATATAAAATTACGCGTCCTCCTCCAAGAACAACAAGTAGATTCGATATGCTCTAGCCTGCAATTAATCAAACAAACGCTTAAGCTAACTATCTACAGAAGACGAATTTAATTCGCATAATGCTCCAATCCTCCTGGGCTCTCCCCAATCCCACAGAGGCTCTGATACCATCTTAGAAATGAAATGTATACACACAAAGATACAATTTTATTATATTTATATCAATTATACAGATAGATCACATATTTATGGTGCGGGTGAGATCTAACAAATTCCAAATATAAATAGAGAGATTGATATATTCTCTCAAAGTTGATCTACAAATTTGCAACTAATTCAAATTATTCCTGAAAGAATTATCTTCCAACATCCATTTGTATTGCCTTGGTCAAAGATTTTTCCTGTTACTTCTGGACTATACTACTGTACATGTTGTTGAGATGACGTGGATGACAATTTACAGTTTCTTGAGGCTACTTCAATTTATTTTTTGTTGTACTAAGTTACAGTTGTTTACGTGAAAGGGAAAAAAGAAAGGAACGTTCCCAGATATGAGGGTTGTTAGCAATTATGTGTTTTCTTATATAATAAATGATGTCAATCCCTATCTCTGTTCCTAAAGGTTGAAGAAAAAGACTCTCCTTCCCCACAAGTTGAGTGGGAGGATAGTGGAGCAGGAAAATGCAGAATTCAGGAACCATCGCTCTTATGTAAGTGACAATTTTTCTTATTGAACAGAGCATTTGGAAATATTTTCTCATTTAACGCGATTTTCAGTACAAGCCAAAATCATTTGTTGTTAAACAATTTTTGTTGGGCTTTGTTAACGGGGTGTTAATTTAACTTTTCGTGTGTTTCGTGGCATGTGCTTAACACTAAAGATGTGTCTGTGTTTATTAACACTGTTAATTTAACTTTTTGTGTGTTTCGTGGCATGTGCTTAACACTAAAGATGTGTCTGTGTTTACTAACACCTACGATCGTGACTCCAACATATGGTATCGGAGCTAAAAGTTTCGAGTTCCAAACACACCTGGCTCCGGTTGAGGGAGGGAGATTGGTGCTGACTATGGGATTTAAATACTAGTTGATCTGCAGATTTTACATTACTAGCTAACGCAATGACGACAATGATTAAAGTTATTGCCAAGAAGGTTTTGCTTACTAAAAAACAAAAGTCACGTTTGAAATTATTCTCTACGTCCATATCTTATCGACATAAAAATTTCATATTATTTGCCAATTTAGACGATCATGGTACTGACTGTGGGGTTTAAATACTAGTTGATCTACGGATTTTACATTACTAGCTAACGCAATGACGACAATGGTTAAAGTTATTGGCAAGAAGGTTTTGCTTCCTAAAAAACCAAAGTAACGTTTGAAATTATTCTCTACGTCCACATCATATCCACATAAAAATTTCATATTATTTGCCAGTTTAGACGGTCAATGGCCCCATTTCATACTTCGTTGACTTTAATTTAGTATGTGTGCCTTCTTATGCATATAAGTTTAAAGCATTTATGTCTATTTTCACATGTGATTTCGCTCAGCAATTTCATTAACGTTTGTAGTATGTACTGTTAACCGTAAATGTTTCATATATCTTTATAAAAAATTTAAACTTTTAATAACATTCATATTAAATAATAACAATAAATACAAAATACAAAATCCATGTTAAAGAATGGTCAATTTAAAAAAACATCATCTCAATAATGACATTTTCATACCTATATTAAAGACAGGGCCGTATTAAAAAGGACATTATGTCGACTGAAATTTATGCATATGACCTACGCAAACGTCGTTAACTTACTCCTCGAAGAGGCTGAGTGGCTTATAATTTTCCATAAAAAAAATCCAAAAAAAAATTCAAAACCATTGTGGATATTCTAGGATATGTTGTGATTTTTTGTTTTATGTAAAATAGGAAAAAATCTCAGTAGATGACAACAATAGGAATTTGTTGTTAGATTAGCTCTAGGTTGTTGGGAGGGAGTTAATGCATCCTAAATTTGAGTTGAGAGGATTTATGAGGAAGTTAGATTCTCCTTGCTATAAAACAGGTACGGATTGTTTTGAGAGGTGTGAGAGTTTTGTGAGGATTTGATTTATGTAATCTCCTGTTTGATTAATAAAGATTGTCGATGCCTATGTTGTGTGGACGTAGCCGAGATTGGTTGGGTGAACCACGTTAAAATTTTGTTTCTTATGTGCTTGATTTATTTTCTGAGTATTTAGTTGAATCAGCTATGCATTTGATCTCCAACAATTGGTATCAGAGCAAGTTGGAGGAGCCCGCAGTGGAGGAGTGACGGGCCGAAAGGCGGAACAGTTGAGCTGCGTGTTTGAGCTGTGTATTACCTGCGTGGAGGTGAATCACCCACCATACCAGTGCGCTAACCAGAGAAGCTGCGTGGAGATTGCTGAGCCTGCGTGGAGATCGCTGAGTCTGCTGGTGGAGGTATTACCTGCGTGTTAATGCATGAAGGTTTTCATTATATGCAACTGCTGCGTGGGAGGTTTAAGTGACTGTGTTGAATGGACGGTGGACCTGACCTATGTATTATGCCAGATGTGTATCGATTGCTACGTGCTGCATTGAATTGTTGCCTGGAGGTGCTACGCAGAGGAAACTCGGTCCCAAGTTTGAGCCTGCGTGCTGTGTAGTGAACCTACGTGCTGTGCGATTGAATTGTTGCCTGAAGGTGCTGCGTGGAGAACACACAAAGGGACGCAGAACATCAAACTTTTTTGAGTACACATTGTTAAATTAAATAGCAAAAGGAGCAGAAGCATTAAGTATAGTCCAGAGGTGGCTATGGCAACAACTTACATTGTGCTTCTGCGTACTGGTGTCCTCGACGTGTTGTACGACGAGCGTAGTAGATGGGAGTAACTAATGAAACAGGTTTTGTACACCTCCCAGTTGTGTGGCACAAATTATTCACCATTTTTTCCAGGTCGTCCGAACTAAATGCATTCTCATACCACATAACATGGTAACGTGTGGGTATAGCTGTACTACAGGGTTTAAACTTTTTGGATATATCACATAGATTGCACTAACTGACAATCACTTCCCCATAAATACTGTAATTTGCACAGTAAAAGAAAAATTTTGTTTTTTGTTTAAAGCAAAGGCATATAAGTGCATATGGCAGAAATTTGTATGTGAAGTACAAAGGGTAGATATTTGTTTGTTTTTTAAAAGGCAAAGGCATTTTTTTTTTAAACACAAACTTCATTTATTTAAAGTTGGTTTTTTGGAGATTATTGTGTTTTTTGGTTGATACAAGATGGTGAAAACTCAGAGTGCCCGGTTTGAAATTGAGAAGTTTAATGGCAAGAATAATTTCGAGATCTGGAAGGTGAAGATGCATGATTTGCTTGTCCAACATGGCGTGGCAAAGGCATTGTTGGGCAAATCCAAACAGCCTTACAACATCACAAACAATGAGTGGGCCGAGATGGATGAAAGAGTGATAAGTGCTATTCGACTGTGTTTAGCTGATGATGTCCTGTTTAATATCGTGTCGGAGACAACAACTGCTGGTTTATGGACGAAACTGGAGAAAACGTACATGACCACATCCTTAACCAATAGGATTCTCCTAAAGCGACAGTTGTACAATTTGCGAATGAAGGAAGGTACATCGATTGCTGATCATTTAAATGCTTTTAATACTCTTCTTGTGCAATTACAAAGTATAGAAGTAAAAATTCCATCCGAGGATAAAGCTATTACTTTATTCTGCTTGTTGCCGAAGTCATGGGATCATTTTGTTACTTCTATAAGTCTTAGTTCATCAGAAACGATTGAGTTTGATGATATAGTTGCATCCTTATTATCGGAAGAAACAAGGAGGAGCTCGTATTCCAAAACCTCTACATATGATGGTTAGAGGTCGTTCCAAAGAAAGTTGCCCGATGAAGCCGAGCGACTCACGTTCAAAGTCGAAAGGGAAGAAGAGTTAGCTAAAGTGTTGGTTTTGTGGCAAATCACAGCATTTAAAGAAGGACTGTTGGAAGCGACAGCAGCAAACTTCAAAAGCAGATTCTTCGATAGAGAAGAAGGAGGCAAATATGACAGATACAGGTTCGGCATCTGGTTCAGGTATGAGTGATGAAGTATTATCAGTTAATGTGTCAAATCATGATCAACATTGGTTGCTAGATTCCAGTGCATCAATCCACATGTGTATCCATAAAGAATGGTTTAAGGAATATAAATCAATTAATGAAGGAGTTGTGTACATGGGTAATGATGTAACATGTAATATTGTGGGGATTGAGAGCATACAATTACAAATGTTTGATGAGAAAACTAGAATATTAACTGATGTGAGGCATGTACCAGATTTAAGGAAAAATTTGATTCCATTAGGAGCACTTGATTCAAATGGATATAAAATTGTAATTCAAGGTGGAGTAAATTTACAAAGGCATTTTACTAGTTATGAAAGCTAAGAAGATAGGAAATCTATTTCAATTAGAAGGAGGTACAGGATCAGATTATGTGTCTACGGTGTCTGAACATGACAGTAGTTCCATTCACTTATGGCATCAAAGATTGGGGCATATGAGTGAAAGAGGGTTGAAAATTTTGGCTGATTGCAAGTTACTTCCAAATCTAATGTCTGGAAAGTTAGATTTCTGTAACCATTGTCTATTTGGAAAACAAAGTAAACATAAGTTTAAAACATTCAAACGTACTAATAAAGGCATACTTGATTATATCCATTCAGATGTTTGGGGACCAGCCCCTACAACCTCATATGGTGGTTCGTCTTATTTTGTATCATTTATTGATGAC
>APFE031515537.1:110669-164139 GCA_000404065.3 Pinus taeda
TCTAGGAAGGTTTGGGTCTACATGTTGAAAAGAAAGTCTGATGTTTTTTCAGTTTTCAAGAAGTTTAGAGCATTGGTAGAAAACAACACTGGTAGAACAATAAAGTGTTTAAGAACTGACAATGGTGGTGAATTTACTTCCAAGGAGTTTGACAGTTATTGCAAGGATGCAGGGATCGAGAGGCATAAGACCACGGTTTATACTCCTCAGCAGAATGGAGTTGCTGAACGCATGAACAGGACTCTTCTCGAGAGAGCAAGGAGTATGCTGAGTAACGCCGGGTTGTAGAAGGAGTTGTGGACAGAAGCAGTGGCAACAGCTTGTTATGTGATAAACCGATCTCCATCAATGGCTATAGACTGCAAGATTCCGCAAGAGGTATGGAAAGGACACCCTTGTGACTATTCTAAACTCAGAGTGTTTGGTTGTGATGCATATGCTCCAGTGCCTAAACATCAACGAACTAAGTTAGATCCAAAGTCTAAAAGGTATATCTTTGTTGGGTATGGTGTTGGAACAAAGGGATATAGATTGTGGGATCCTACTACCCGCAAAATCATCATCAACAGAGATGTAAAGTTTAATGAATCCTCTCTTGTACAGTTAGATGTAGATAGTAGATTGAAAGAGGATGATGTATCTGACTTTCAGCACATTCAGTTCGATAACATTTCTAATGATAGTCATGATGACCATAGTTCAGATACTAAACATGAACAGTGTTCATGTTTAGATCATGAACAGGTCTCAGATACTGATCATCAAGAAGTTCCTACAGATGGTATTCAGCCAATCGAGGAAGCGCCAGAAACATCCTTAAGGAGGTCGACACAAATCAAACGGCCACCAAGAAGGTATGATGATTATGTTACTTCCATTACATTTACTGCTAATGACGATGAACCTCGGTGCTATCAGGAAGCAATAGAAGGTTCGAAAAGTGACAAGTGGAAAGCAACCATGAAGGATGAAATGATGCCCTTAAGTAAGAATGGCACATGGGATCTGGTTGAGCTTCCGAAAGGCAAGAAAACTGTTGGGTGTAAATGGGCTTTCAAGCTAAAATGGGGTGTGAATGATACGGAAGACAGGTGCAAACGTGGCAGGTTGCAAAATGGTTTTCTCAGAAAGCCGGTATTGACTTTCATGAGATTTTTTCAGTAGTGGTTAAAATTGTTTCAATTAGAATTGTGTTAGCATTAGTGGCTTTGCTTGATTTAGAGTTGCAACAATTAGATGTTAACACTGCATTTCTACATGGAGACTTAGATGAGGAAATTTAAATGGAACAACCAGAAGGGTTTGTTCATCATTGCAATGATAAATTTGTCTACAGGCTCAAGAAGTCATTATATGGCCTGAAGCAGTCGCCTCGATAGTGGTATAAGAAGTTTGATTCTTTCATGTTGAGTCAGAAATATGTTAGAAGTGAATATGATCATTGTGTGTATTTTAAGCAATTTAAAAATGGCGTATTCATTATCTTAGTATTGTATGTTGACGATATGCTTGTAGCAAGCAAAAGCATAGAAGAAATCAACAGGTTGAAGGCTCAGATTGCAAGGACATTTGATATGAAAGATCTAGGAGCACCAAGACAGATTTTGGGCATGGAGATTTTTAGAGACAGGAGTAATGGTAAGCTATGGCTATCAAATAGAAGTATATTGAGAAAATATTTTTGAGATTTGGTATGAATAATGTGAAGCCTATGTCAGTCCCTTTAGCTTCCCATTTAAGCTTTCTTCGAGTTTATGTCCTAATACAGATGAAGAAAAGGATTATATGTCTTGAATTCCATATGCCAATGTAGTAGGGTGTTTAATGTATGCGATGGTTTGTAATCGACCAGATATTTCACATGCAATTGGGGTTGTGAGCAAGTATATGGAAAATCTGGGTAAAGAACATTGGTCAGTAGTGAAATGGGTGCTTCGGTATTTGAGAGGCACAAGTAGTTATTTCATCACTTACAATAAGAGTAGTGAATTTGTTTGCAGATATGTTGATTCCAATTTTGCAGGTGATTTGGATAAGAGAAGGTCAACTTCAGGGTACGTCTTTACTCTTGCAGGTGGAGCTATCAGCTGGATGTCAAAGCTACAAAACGTTGTTGCTTTATCCACTACTGAAGCAGAATACATTGCTTCTTCTCATGCTTGCAAAGAAGCGATTTGGTTGAAAGGTTTGTTTGGTGAATTTGGTAGGTTGCAGGGCAACATCAAGTTATTTTGTGATAGTCAAAGTGCAATACATTTGGCTAAGAATCTGGCCTATCATAGTAAATCAAAGCATATACCGATCAAGTACCATTTTGTAAGACAGGTTATCACTCAAAGGGGAGTCTCTCTTGAAAAGGTGCATACAAAGGAGAATTGTTCAGACATGTTCACGAAACCAGTTTTGTTAGAGAAGCTACGCTAGTGTTTGGCTTCTCTTGGCTTGCAGAAAAGATAAAATAATAAAGAAACATGGCATCAGGCTAATTGTTTACAAGGTGGAGATTGTTGAGATTTTCTATTTTATGTAAAATAGGCAAAAATCTCAGTACAAGACAACAATAGGAATTTGTTGTTAGATTAGCTCCAGGTTGTTGGGAGGGATTTAATGCATCCTAAATTTGAGTTGAGAGGATTTATGGGGTAGTTAGATTCTCCTTGCTATAAAACAGGTATCCATACAGACTGTTTTGAGATGTGTGAGAGTTTTGTGAGGATTTGATTTATGTAATCTCCTGTTTCATTAATAAAGATTGTCGATGCCTATGTTGTGTGGACGTAACCCAGATTGGTTGGGTTAACCACGTTAAACCTCTGTGTCTTATGTGCTTGATTTATTTTCTGAGTATTTTGTTGAATCAGCTGTGCATCTGATCTCCAACAGGATTGAACATTTAATGGCAACTAAAAGCAATGGATAACAAAATTTATAGACATAATCCTATGTCTAGAATTCTAAAAAATTTGGCCAGAAAATGTCAAAAGTACGCTAATGACATGTACGACGTAGAAGTACTCAGCGATGAGATTGAAACATGACACTAGTTCATTATAATAATAATATTTACGTATGAACATCGTTTCTTACGAAGTACTCGATAATATAATTTATATGTGAAAATTCTATTTTGGGAAGTCCCGGTTGAGGTGATTGCAAGCAAAATATTGTTTTAGGATGTCTCTATTAATGGCACTCTAATTGTATTATTTATGTGTATAATAAATTGTGTTATTTTAATATATCATTTGCATGGTTACCTGAGTTGAAAAGTGAAACATAAAAGAAACATATAAGTATAATAAAGATAAACAATAAAATGTCAGAAAACTAGCAAACTATATAGATTAACTCTCCCTTAATGATATTTAATATAAAAAAAATAATGTTCATTTATTTTTGAGAAGTATGTTTATGTGATGTGTTGTATTTTTAAGTCACTCATCACATATTCAAAACTATGTGGGTAAGGGTTATTTTGACAGCTTAGATGCTCTTCGGTGAAGATTTCCCAAGTCACATAATCTCTCGAGAACTTAAACAACTTGACAAAGAAAAAGAAATTAGAACATTTTTTTGAGAAGTAACTTTTTCTTGAAATAAGTAAAAACATTTTTTTGTAAGAAATATTCTCTTCTTTTATATTTTTTTAATGAATATAGAGTACCTAATAGTCCTTAAGTAGATCTATTTATATTAAATATTTATTTAACACTATCTAATGGGCCTTAATTGAATATGAATGGTGGAACACAAAAAATCATTATATCCTCATAGTGTAAAGTGGGGAGGTTACCATAGGCCCTTTTTAGAGTGTGGTCGAGATGTCTTTAAGGACATCTATTCATGTGTTTATGAATAACTTTTGACATGTTCCTATATTGATGTTGGTTGAGTTAGGGAAATTTATAGGCTTACCTTAATTGAAGTGGCATCGTGTGGATATATTACAATAGGATAGCTAAAAAGCTATCCATGGGGAGAGGCACTGCCACATAACCTAAACTGCTAGAATGGACTTTGGAACAACTCAAGTTTGCAAAAATAAAAATAAAAATTAGGAAGAATATATGTCTAAGATAAGTGGGACTCATTTAATCTATTATAAGGTAATATAAGATGGTAATATGATTAGGAAGTGTTTACTACATTACTAAGCCTTGTGATATATTAGTGGAAGAACTCAACTTGTGTGTTTTGAGGGTATAATTATTGTATGTTTGCCAAATAGTGGATATGTTAGAATAGTTAGGTAAGAAACATAGAGTTGTTTGTTTCTTTGAGGGATGTGGATTTTATAGAAGCCTTTTATTTTTATTCATCACTAGATGGACAATCTGCTCTATCTTCTCCTCAATTATTAATGCTAGGAAATATTGGATGATATTGTTGATTAATTTTTTCATGGTATTGCATGATATATGCTTTGTGGATGGATTAGATAGCATTAATCTATAGTTTTTCCTATATGACTAAATGAGGGATCATGGGATAATAGTTCAATATAGTTGAAGAGATATGCATGAACATTCCATGAAGGATGCAAAGATATAATATAAGATAATACTTTAATTTTATATTTATTATTTATTATAGGAGGATTAACCTTGAAGGATGACAATCCTCCATGGATGTTATAGAGTTCACATATGTTATTTCACATGAAAGTGATTGATTAGGTCATGACTATTCCATCATAATTCTAGATAATATTTCATGAATTTCTAAGAGATATCATATTCCATTATTATCATTGTAATGGTAACCAATCTAAAAATGACTCATTATTCTCAATATTCAATAGAAAATTCGATTAAATGTTTATGATGGTTGATATGATCCTTGCACTTTAACATTGATAAAAAACCAATAATTATAGTGCAATTTGAGGGGGAAAACTCCTTCTACAAATGATACAATCAACATGAAAATATTTGATGATCCTAAGATTAAGTATGCTTAACGTATATATAGCTGACAAAGGATACAATTATAATAAATAAGACCATGAGCGATTCTGGCCTATATAATGATATAACATAGAAATATAATCACTCAAAATGTAGGGATTAATAAGATTTTTAGGTTAACATGGGGCTTATATATGGCACAACATTCCCCTCCTCCTCAAAATAAGTTTTGTTCTCAACACTTGACTACATGTGGTTATTTTTGAATGAAACACTAATCCTCCCATGTTGCTTCTTTGACTAATAGGTTTCTTCATTTGATAAGATACCGAACAATTACTCGATTTATCAACTACTTTGTCCTCATCTTAAAAATTTTTAATGTTTCTAGTATTATTTCCCTTCTTCACACATATCTAGTAGAAGGGTTTTGACTAAGATCTTGTATAATATGGCCTTATCGAAGCTAGAAATATGGAAGATTGTATATACATATGAAGGTGGACCAAGCTCTAGTTTGTAGGCAATACTTTCAATCCTCTATAACACGTTATAGGCATGATAACACCTTGGAGATAATTTATTGTCCTTATTTCGCTGCTTGAGGGGTGTTTATTTATATTTTTGTAGTGTCACAATTATGCAATCTCCCACTTGAAATTCCCTTTCACTAAGATGTTAATTTACTTGTTCTTCATCATTTTTTGTGACATAGATAAGTTTTCATTTAATAGTTTGAGAAGTTCTTCTTGGTGTTGGATGTGGTCCTATATTGCTTGAGTCTTTACATTCCCTTTCAAGGCTAATGTGATGGATAAAGGATTATATCCATAAAGTGTCATAAATGGTGACATTTTGATGAAATATGGAAGGATGTGTTGTACCACAGTTCTTCAAAGGGAAACCATTTAACCAATTTTGTTCTTTTATCAAATGAAAAGAAACACATATATCCTTCTAAAAATTTATTCACATTATTAGTTTTCCCATTAGATTTAGGGTGGTAAGATGAGCTTTGAGCCAATTGACTACCCAATAAGAAAATCATTTAGTCCAAAAATTTCTAGTGAAAAGTGGATTTCTATCACTTATAGTAATATTTGGTATTACATGTAGCTTTTCACTTGTTTCCATGAATACTTCTTCAATAGTAATTTCTTTAAGAGGATTAGAAATAGAGAAAATGTGGGCATCCGTTGGCATTCAATATAATACATAACGACACTCTTTCCTTCATATTTAGGTAAACCTGAAATATTCCAAGATCATATAATCAATAAGTAATGTGAACTTCTTCTCCAAATGATAATGTCGCCACACTTAAAGCATGAAATATTATATCTATCTCCAGATCATAAACAACATAATTATTTTCATGTTCCTCCAACTTCCTAGATTCATATGATATAAAATCATTATCATACAATAACACTCCACATAATCCTTCTAGGAAAACATCTGTGCAAACTATACAAAATTTATTGGGATCAACCATCATAAGTAAGGGATCAACAATTAATATATATTCAACTGCTAAAAACCTTTCTGACACTTTTGCGTCGAGAGAGGTTTAATTCTTTTTTTTTATTTAAAGATCTTATAGGGTAAGCTATCTTGGAGAAACCATTAATTAACCTATTATAAAAACTTTCAATTAAAATAAAATATTGGGTGCCAACTAAAGGTTTATGAATAGACCAATTGAGAATAGCCTTTACTATTTCAGGGTTTATCATTATTCGTTCTTTAGATATTGCATGCCCTAATTACTAAATATCATCTTGATAAAATTCACACTTTCTGAACTTGGCATACAACTAATGTTCTCTCAGTGTTTGCAACACTATCCTTAAGTGCGTTTCATTCTCTTATAGAGTCTTGAAATAAAACAAGATGTTATCAATGAAAATCAATACATATTTATCCAAGTACTATGTGAAAACATTATTTTCTAGACACATGAATGTGGCTGGAGAATTTGTTGGTGTGAAAGGTAGCACAAAAAATTCATAATGGTCATATGTAGTTCTAAAATCAGTCTTATGTATATCCCCATATTTTATTTTTATTTATCAATAACTAGATCTCAAGTCTATCTCAAACAAAATTGGTAATCGACTTACCGGATCAAATAGATCATCAATTATAAGTAATAGTTTTTTTTTCTTTAATTGTCAACTTCTTTAGTTTTCTATAGTAAATACATAATATTAGAGTTTTATCCTTATTCCTTACTAAAAATACTGGTGCTTCCCATGGTGAGACACTTGGCCTAACATATCCCTTGCCCAACCATTCTGGTAGTTGTATTCTTAGATCCATCAACTCTTGTACACTCATTTTATAGCTGTCCTTGACACTATTGTTGCCCCATGTAGAAATTCAATGTTTAAATCAATATGTGTTTTGGGTGGTAATGCGAGAATTTCATTTAGAGAAACATCATTGAATTCCCACACCACTGCAAAGTCATCCAAAGTCTTTTCTTTAGTTTCTCATGTCAAATTTTCGAGTTGTAATGCAAATAGTTTACAATCCTTACTTTCACATCTTTTTAATTTAAATGATATTATCTCTCTGGTTCATATTGGTAATGGCTATAACTCTAATAACTTACACATATCCCTCATGAGTGGTAAAGTAAGAATATATTTTAGGTTGTTAGTGATTAATCTATGATTGCATAACTAGTCCATAGCCATTAACACATGATAAAATCTTAGGGGTAGGAAATTCAAGTTCATTTATGTTTTCAATCCATTCAAATTAATAAGACACTACTTAACCAAGTTTGTAACATTTTTTTCTACTAGTTGTTAATTGTAACAATCAATTTTTTTTTATATTTCCATGTTAAACTTACATTTGTCCACTAATTTTGGACTGAGACGGCTTAAACTAGCTTCTGGGTCTATTAAAATTGACACATCTTGGTTAAAAATTGTACCTTCTATTTCATTCATAG
This sequence comes from Pinus taeda, assembly GCA_000404065.3. Lineage (NCBI taxonomy): Eukaryota > Viridiplantae > Streptophyta > Pinopsida > Pinales > Pinaceae > Pinus > Pinus taeda. The sequence goes on from APFE031515537.1 coordinate 118,542, forward strand.
TAAAATGATGTTCAACCTGTAAATCCCCTAGTGCTATATTGATTTTGGGAATATTTTTATCTATGTAATTTACTATGCATCCTTCTTATATGTTATGCAAAGCATGATTTGATTTGACATTATATGAGAAATTTTGAAGTAGATGAGGCTAACCATAGCCCAAGAGTACAATGGTTCGGTTTCTTTTTCAATGGCTATTTTACCATTTAAATATCTTCGTCTAGATCCTATTTATGGCTGAAGGTTATGGTGACTATTGTTTTTATTAAAATTTATTTTATGATGATTCTTAATAGAATTCTTAAAGGAAGAATATTTGAACCCTTTATTCCCTCGCTTAAAAATAACCTTTTTAATATTTTTCTAGGCTTTGAAATTATCATTTTGTTTCTTGGATTGTTGGTAACATATTATATCCTTTCAAATAGTTCCATCCATAGTTTTCGAGATCTTCATACTCAATCTTCTCTTTAAAGGAAAGGGGTAAAAATTTGATAAATCACTAAATTTTGGCTTTCTCCTTTGGAATGTATGGTACTGTTGATGGTCCTGTATATTTGACCAACAATAGGGGATGTCCCTGTTATAAAGTCCCAATTAGACTCTACACTACTTGAGATAGGATTGCAATATGGTATATCATCCTGACTACCATTTTTCTTGACTTATGTTGTGCTTTGGCACAAATCAACACTACGTGTGAAAATAAGAAAACTTTTGGTAAATACAAGTGATGATAGCCTGTGAGATACTTAAAAATAGTGTGCATGCAATATGACTATGACCAAAATGAAAAGCATGAGCCTTAACCAGAACAATGTTAGTGTTAATCTAATAAATATGCATGTAAAGAAAGTAATCATTAATCGATTGAAAAATAGTTCGCAACCAATCACATTAATTACAACATAAAGGAATACAATTTCAGATCATGTTTGCAATAAAGACAACAAATTAGTTCGTCTTATTCAGCACATCTAAATGAAAACACATAACACCAACCATCACAAGAGTAATAGTACAATTCCTTACAATGTCTGTGAAACAATTGTTATGTTGTAATAGCTTCTGATGGTAAAGCATAAGTATCATAATGCAAAATTAGAGGAAGCACTCAGTTTATCAAATAGTGGAAAATAAAATCTACCACTTTCTTCTCAAAAGGAACAACAATCTCTTTACAATATTCTTACAAAAGAACCAAATTTGAAAGTCCCTTTTCTTTGGCAATGATGGTCTACTTATAAAAAATGATATTACATTTTTCCACCCATGTGACTCTTGGGCTTCATTCGCAACTCCTGAACTTTTACGTGACCTTTGGAATTCCTTATGACAAGAATATGTTTTATAATATACTCGTACCATGATTTATATTCAAATAATATGCCCTTCAATTTCTATGCTAGCTCTCGGTCATATGCCATTCTACCCTCTAAAGCATCTAGCAATATCATCTTTGAATCCCCCTGTATCTAATTGCAAAGCATTGTCAATTTACTATACAGCTTGACTGGTTCATAAACATATTGAAGAACAATATCTTAGGCTACTTCGAAGTCTTCTTGAACAATTACATACTTTATACCATCAAGTAACTCCTTTAATTCTCTATTGATGACTTCTCCTCGATTCACCTCTCTAGGTATACCAATTTATGGTATCTTATGTACTCAAAAAAGTGTCACTAATCTAGTGTTCAACTTAATATAGGTTGATATAGTGTTATCTATGTTATTGTTCTGCTAATCATGACTTTGTACAAGTATATTTACCTCCAGTATATATATCTTACCCTTGTCCCTGCCTTTCTTGGGTAATTATTCCAATTCATTCATATATTTGGTGTCCCTTTCTTGAATAAAGTGAATAGTCATGTGAGCTAGCTTTAAACTCCTCACCCTTTTGGACAACTCCTTTTGTATTTCAAACAAGGGTGCTATTGCCCTGTGAAAGGTCATCATTTAATCACGTATACTTGTTTCAAAATGTCTTCTAATTCTTTAGTTCTTCAAGGATTGCAAATTGTAATCATTCTCTATTAGAAACTACTGAAGACACATTTTGATTTTCTATAAGGAGTTATTCATTTTTTTGTCTTGCATTGACCTATAATTTTTGTTATATATCAACTTTCATAATTTGATAATCAATATTCCTCTCTATAGATGCTATAAAAGTGTTGTCCATTGAAGCTATTTCATTTGGATTGGTCCTCATCTTTGCAAGAATCTCTTTCTCCAGGTTAATCGGGATAGGATGATCTGGTCCATTAGGGAAGTAATTCCTCCTCTATTTAGTGATATTATTCTTAAAATCATCAAAAGTGAAATTTGAAATGTCTAATATCTTTTCTTCTCCTGGTACTCGGATACCCATTTCCCTAAGGGAGAGTTGTCTTCCTATGAGAGAAGTTTGAGGATGGATGTTTAAAGGGGCCATAATTGGTTTAGCTTGAGCATCATTCAGTATTTCCTTTTATTCTTTCTCCTTAGCTAGTTATTAGGTCATTAGATATTCTAATTACTTTGTTATTTCTTCCTCCTCTTTCCTCTTGCTCTCCTCTTCCACAAGTTCCTTCTTTCCCTCTTCTTCCTCTTCCTAATTCTTGTTTACAAATTCTTCTTTATTGTTTCTCATTTCTTCATTTTTCCTTCCTACAACATCTTAATTTTGTCTTTCCTTTTCTTCTCTTTGTTTTGTTTAATGTTTCCTATTTTGTGCCTCTTCATGCTCTTTCTTCTTCTTCTTTTCTTCTTTAGCTTCCTTCTTAGCATCTCTGTCATCTTTGAGTTTCTTTTTTCTTTCCCTTGTAGCTTCCTGATCCTTTTTTCTCTTTAAATAAATATTTTATTGAATTTTCATCTCTTCTTAGACTCCTCCATCTAGCTCATTTGTAACACTTTCCATGTTGGAAGGGCTTGCTTCTTCGCATGCTTGAATTTCTTTGAAGCAATTGTAATCATTCTTAACTTTCTCTTCTTCTTTCCAAAAAATTGAGGCAAATTCCTATGTATATTACAGTTTTGCACAATGTTACATAGCTCAACATCTAACAAAACTACTAACAAGGTAATAACTATTACCCCAAAACGAAAACTCTAGCCAAAAAAACCCCAAAAAACATGACAAAACAACCCGAAAACAAAAAGTGTCGATGTTGAAAAAACTGTTTTTTTTCTTTGGATAAATTTTCAACATTTTTTAAAAATGACAATAGAAATCAATGTTTTTTGCACAAAAAATATGAAGAAACAAACATAATTTTATGTTGGATCAACATTTTTTTGGTTGAGAATTCAATTTTTTTTAACAATAGCTATAAAAAATAAAATCTTCGTGCATTAAATATGAAAAACAAACTAAAATAAAAAAAAATCTTGATCTTGTCTAAAATATCAATTTCTTTAGCAATGACATTAAAAATAAAATATCATGACTCCAAAAATTATTAAAATTTCAATATTTTTTGACAATAGATTGAAGATAACTTATCACAACTGCAAAAAAACCAACAAATTTTTACCGTGTTGTGAAAGATAAATATCATGACTAAAAAAATTAAAATTTTAGAATTTTTCAACCATGGCATTAAGGATAAAATATCGTGACTCTGAAAAACTTCAAAATTTTAACATTTTTCAGCCATGAAATGAAAAGAATATTATGATTATAACAAAACTTAGATTTTCAACACGATATTTCGAGATCAAATATCATGACTAAATCAAACCTTAAAAATGAATATCTAAAAAAAGGTCACTATACGAAATGTTAAAAATATAATTCGTTTAAGACCTTAGCCTAAGGTAACTTTGCACATTACAACGGAAACTTAAATATGAGCCATCAAATGGACACATAATGGGGGCATGCTTGATATAGTGCAATTAAAATTTGAAAATCAACAAACAAATTAACACATAGTAGAAGAAAACTTGATCCATTGTAATAAAAATTGAAAAAATGAACTATCAAATTGTCACATGTTGGTGTCGCATTGGTAGTCGAACATCAAGACAACCCCTAAAACAATAAATAAAGCAACAAAATTGAGAAACAAAACAAAACAAAAATTTAAAAAATAATTAAATCATAACCAAGAATAAAATTGAAAATCAAAACAAAGCAAAAAGTAAAAATATAATTAAATCATAACCAAGAAAATAATTATAAGTTAAAAATTAAATAAAATTAAATTATAACATTTGAAAAAGGATAATTTTAAATTAAAATAGACCAAAAAAAATCAAATATAAAAAGAATTGTATAAAAACAAATTAAACACCAAAATAAAAAACAATAAAAAACATAAAAAATAAGAAGAAACAAAAAAAATTAAAAATTTAAGAACAATAAATAAAATTATATTTATAAAAATAAATTTAAAAAGATACAAACGTTAATATATAATATATCACACACGTAAAATTTAAGAATGAAAAAATTGAATATATATAATAAAATGTAAAAAACGAAAGAAATTAAGGAAAAAGGGTAAAAGAATTGAAAAAGAAAACCACAAAAAAATGAATAATAAAAAAATAAAAATAAATATGCCCTTGCAAAGCCCCAAAGGGGGCATGAGGCAGGGCAAGAGTAGCCGTTTATCGTCATGTGACACCAACGACCCAGAAGGGGTCGTGGGTGAGGGTGGGTGGAGTAGTGCGAGCAACCATGAATCCCCCTTCCACCCCAACGACCCAAAAGGGGTCGCAATCTAAGGAGGGAGTACTGACACCCTTGCCCGTGGCCCCTTGTGGGTTGTGGGGCCACATATGTAATTTTTATTTATTTATTTTTTAATATTTTCTTTTTGTGTTTTTATTTAATTTTAATTTTATTATTTTAGATATTTTTATCTTTCTAATTATTTATTAATATATATATATATATATAATATATATATTATATATAATTTATATTTGTCTAAGCTTCGAAGGACAAAATATTCATCATGTCACAATATACACACCCACAATCAAGACAGGAATTGAACCGGTGACTTCACATCAGGAGCGCCTTAACAAAATACTCGATCATTGTCTATCCAAGAGGGTCCAAAAATAACACCCGAATAGGGTGGGGAATTGAACTAGTGACTTAATAACTAGTAGTGCCTTAAAAATGTGCCCAACCATTGTCTATCCAATTCACCATGGACAAATTTTAAACAATTTAATTTTAAATTGACATTTTGATTTATTTTTTAGAACTATTTTTTACTTTTACATTTAACAATATTTTATTATTTTATTATTTTTACCTAAAGTTATGTGTGAATTAATAATTTTGAAAAAAAAAACGAAATTTATGATATCCAGATATAAAGTTCAGAATATATTGCATGTGGTCGCTTGTCCCGAGTGGTTAGGGATGACCCCTTATAGCCTCCCCGCTTGGGTTCGACTCACAGTGCATGAATCGTTGCTCCGCAACTATGTAACCAATTCCGCTTCACTGCTCCGCAACATGTTGTATCATCTCGCTTCTGCAAATATTGTAATAAATGTTGGTTCTTCAGCGGGGATGCACTTGCCCCCTGAAAAACATCATAAATATTCGTTTAAATTGGTATTTTTTTTTTTTTTAAATTGTCTAATTTTTTCCATAAAAATAATTTATTTGACATGCCAGTTTAACAAAAAAGGACCTGAAATGTCTAAATTTTTAATTATATCTATATGCAAAATGTATATTTTCATCAAATGTTTAAAATTATTATTTTTTTAGTGAAAATTTTTTAATGAACATTGAAGTATTAACTTATGATACACAAATATACATAAAAGAATCATAACTTCAAAATATATTTTTTCTATTTTTTTAACTTTGCAAAAACTTAAAAAATTTCATACAAAAATCATGGTAAGCAAAAATAAAAAACATGAACATGAAAAACCCTATAAAAACAAGCATCCTAGGAAGAAAAAATAAGAAGAAGAAGACAACTTGAAAAATTATTAAATAACAAATATTTAAAAAAAAAAAATCATACTTGGACATACAAAAATATAAAGTGTAAAAACTATGCCCCCATAAAAAAAGGGTTTATAGTGGATTAACACTTTTCAAAATCTGCATGAAAAACAAAACATTTAAAAAAAATATGCATACTTAATGTATTAGAAAAATTAAAATGTCAAAAATAAGCCACAAAAAAAGAGATTATGATGTGTCAACACTTTCTGATACTAGCATGAAAAGCACTAACGTTGTAAAAAAATTCTTTAATAAGAAAATTTAAAGTGTCAAAAGTATTATAAAAAAGAGTGTATTCTCAATCAACACTTTTCAAAATCGGATGATCTTTTGCTGCCTCTAAAAATTGAGAACTTGGTCAAGTTACATTTCATTAGTAAATGTGTTCTCTATGATCATATCAATGATATTCCATTTCGCGAAGCTTTATAAGCTCTAATTTTTTTGTTTCTTCTTATACTACCTTCAATTTCTTGAGGCTATTTGATCCTATGTGCAATGAGAATATTGGCCACAGGCACTTCCCTGATTTCTATAGTGATCTAGATAACCCTATCGATAGATGATAACTAAATTCTTGCAACAACACCTTGTGGGTCAAAGTTAAAGGCATCAGATTCGATCTCATGTATCCTCCAAATACTATGATAAAATATTCTCTTGGGCAGTGTAAACCAAGCTGCGATGTCTGCGACAAATTCTCTAGTTTTATCTTGCGTGCATGGTGGTTCAGTGAAAAACATCTTATGAGATACTATTGAGATGAAGAATTCAATTATCTTTACATATACCTTCCTGTAACTTGTTTCCTAGATTATTGTGCATATATATCTGTATCGAAGGTATTTTGTTGGTGAAGGCCCATGTCCATTGCATCCCTCGGAACTCATTCTTTGTGTATATGCCATCCAAAAAATAAGAAGACATGTAGCAATATAGCCTTTCAACCTTTGTTGCATTGTTTACTTTCTTTACACAATTATACAAGGATATTGCTAAGAGATCAGGTAAATTGAAAATTTTACCTCGCATTGTGCAAGAATATATTAGGCATACCCATTTATCCTCAGAGAACTCATCGTCCTAAATTCTAGAGCTTAAAAAATACATATCCTTTATGTATTGGTATACTTTCTTAAACATCATTGTTTTATATATTCCTTGGGGATTGTATTGGAATTTACTTGGTTCTTATCACTAATATTTGAGGATTTCTTTACCATGTGTCTTGAAGCTGACATAGAATTGGGAGATCAAGTATTTTTGTGGCTTGGGAAACTTATAGTACATGTCAAGGTCGTGTGTTTGATATTTGGCAAATAATTATTCTCTCGAGCTTTGAAAAAACACATTTCCAAGGTCATTATATTCTAAGATCCACTCTACAGTCTTTGTACATGGAGACACGGGATAGTAGCAACCAACCCAATGTTGTTTAGAATTCTTTATGTTAAAGTAAACCTCTTTGTCAGCTTCATTTTTTGGGATTTATTTCTTACCAAAATCCTTAAATATTTTGTCCACGATAAGGATATCAATTTGTTAATAAAAACAAGTTGTGTGTTTTAGTACTAGAACTCTAGATTTTAGAGTGTTCACTACCCCCTAATTTTTTCTTTCAATTGTTTCCCTTACTGGTTGTTTCCATTTAATGGGAGCCATTATTTCTATAGAAGATGACACACTAATGCACTAAAGGTCTCCTATACCTGGAAACTCAAAATTATTCATTTCAAAGAGTCATAATTACTCCAAGAAAAATTCCTATTCTATCTCTATAATGCCTTTGTAATTTTCATTGTTAAAACACACTGCGTTGGGAACAAGTGGGTATGGTGGTGATAGAGGAATCTAGGTTGGGATCATAAGGTTTGTTTTTGTGCTAACCATATGCAAAGAGATCATAGGAATCAAAGTTAGAGTTTGAGGATGCAAAGGTTTTAGGTTAGGTCTATGAGATGTTCTAGCTTGACAATGAAGGGTGGAAACTAAAGATTATGGCATCATGAGATTTTGCAAGGGAAAGGGTCCTATTACTATGGGACTACATTACACATAAGTGACCATCGTGAGGGAAGAGTTAAGTAATAATGCACTCATGTTTCTCAAAAACAAGATCATATGTATATGAATTTGAATTCCATGCAGATGTTACAAATAGGGTGGGTATGAATGCTCATGCAAGTAGAATTTGTAGAATGTAGACCATGAATGCTATGATGTTGCTATGTGAAGGCGTGACATGTATAGAATTAAGCAGGTCTCAATCAATGTAAATTTCATTTAGGATTTATTGGTGAATTAGAGATGCTTAAAAATAAAATGGCTAAGTATAGTGAGGGTTTGGATCATGCACACGTATATCAGATATCCAAACTAAAAACCTATATATATATATATATATATATATATATATATAGATACAGAGAGAGAGAGAGAGAGAGAGAAGAGAGAGAGAGAGAGAGAGAAATGCATTCGCCATTAACTATAACATCAAAGGTTGCGGAATGTGAATGGATACATTAGGACAAAATGAAAGAAATCAAACAATACAATGAAAATCAAAAATTTCTATTGCAGCATAATGAAGCCTACATGATGTTTATGCAAAGGCACACTTTGATTTGGAAAGGATACCGTGATGGATCTGTGAAGAAGATGCATGCAAAGCTCTTGAAGAATGAAATAAAGTAATAGAATAATGTTTATGGTGTCTATTGCTTATATAAGATCACCGCACATGTGACCCAGTCACATTTTTGGGATGCATTCCAGCACAAAGGAATGCAACTAGCCTCTAAATATATTAGCGCTGAAAACTTTGACAACACTAGCAAATAAAAGTGCACTAGGCCTATAAACAAAAAGTGCCCGTTCACTTAGGAAAAAATCAAGAAATCCTATTATGACTTCAAATAATTAAAACAGAAGAAGCATGATTTGTAGATACATCAGTAGGGGTTCAACAATTTTACGAGGTTAAGAATTTTGGAGGGTTTTTGTAGTGGCTACAACAAGTACATGTCATAGGAGATGTGTGAATTTGGTAACTAATTCATCCATGCTCATCTGAACAAGATTTAACTCATGAAACTCCTATGCTTTATCAACATAATACTTTTTTTTTCAAGTATTTTCCTTGGAAGTATTTTTTAAAATATTCCGAGTTGACAGTCTTATCTTTTAATTATACATAGTTGTAATCTCTTCCCTCTATAGAGATGCCTTACCTTCTAGCTGATAATTTGTCAATATGGCTTGCAAATTACCGGGATATTCATCAATTTGAAAATATTTGTTCATGTTTTACACCAATTCTTGAATAGCCTCCTTTCATTCACCATGAAATACTAGAGTCTAATATTTTTAAACTCTCCCTTCAATTTAACCTTTTATTTCTTCGCGTAATTGGGTACTACCAATAATGTATCAGATGAACTATGTTCATTTCCTTCTTCATATTTAGGTTTAATAGGCTCACTCTTGTCTATAATATGTTTATTTTTCCTTTTGTAGGACTTCTTCCTATCCACATCATCTGAGGTTTCTCTGAATATCATCTAATTAGGACATGCAGTTAGCATGTCTATGATATTTTCAGTATCAACCCTAGCTTTCAATAACTTTCAGTTATCTTCCCAAATTCTTGCTAGCTCTACTTTCAAACCCTTCAAAATTTCTGATAATTCTATTCTCTATGATGTTGCCTCCCCACATAGTTATACCCAAAGTTCCACTCCATCAGCATGTCTTAAAGATGGTTCCATCATGATTCTTCTTTACTACTCTCCTTAATATGTAAAACAAACATTTACTTTATTAAAATCTAGCTATGATCTGGCTCATAAGCCTGCATGTTGTAACCTACAACTCTGATACCACATGTAACATACCTCCAAGTTATAATTTTTTTCTATATGCCACTTTTCACAATTAGTATGACCACATGACAACTCATTTAATTGATTATGATATACATAAATGTATTTCTACATTTTTCAATAATAATATAAATATATGTTTATTGATAGGTAAGTGACTCCAGCCCTGAACCTTTGATTTAACTTATAACTTTTCAAACATTCATCATTCCAACAGGTTATGGTCAAGTATATTTCTTAGAGCTTAAAAAATTTTGGTTTATAAAGGCTCATCTTCTTATCAACCTATTGTCGTTGCTACAAAAACCTCAAAATTTTTAGCCTACATCCAAATTTTGAAGCCTAAATCGAATTCTCATGTTGTCATCACAAGTATTATGATTCAATGAATATGTTTTCTCCAAGTTTTTTTGTTCCAATTTGTGAGAAAATCAAACTTTCATCTCCTAGCATGTTAAGTGTCTCATGTTGTACGCAAGCTACTTTTAATGTGTTTACGGGGGAATTCTTGTACAAATGAGTTGTTCTTATCATGAAAAATATTATCACTCATATTTCTAAAGTTTCGAGCAGTGTCACACAAGTATCATCACAGTCATCATAAAGTGTACCTTTGGTGTCACACTTGGTGTTAGTCATTGCAAAGTTGATGCATTGAGAAAAGTATGTTTTTCATGTGTCCCAAGTGTTCCATGTCATGTAGTCAAGTGATATAAGTGTGTGATCATGGTCAGTGTCTTTATTTTACATATCTTCATGTAATTGATCTAAAAGTTATTCAAAATTGGGAAAACTCTGTGATCAGGCCACTAATCCTCATTCAACACTCCTAGAATGCACATCGCATATTGTAAGCCCTCAAGGAGTAGCCTTGGCTCTTGGAACTATGCAATACACAATATCTTCCTTCCAAAATGTACACTACATAATCTCAGTGCTCAAGCCAAGCCCCTAAGGTCTAGAACTGTGCAATATTTCTCTCAGACCAGGCTTGAAATATGCATTATGCAGTCTCAGTCCTCAAGCCTCAAGCCTCAACTCCTAAACTGCACAATTTTGTAGTCACCTAGCCTCCTCTCCTTCCAGAATTTCGTAGTGGGAAAATGCATTGCTCAGGCCTGCAACCTGGCTTCTTGAAACCCTTAATTATGCAATTGTCAAGCCAAGTCCAGCGTGAATTACACATTGCACACTCTTAAGGCTTAGTCCTTACCCTTGACTACCTGAGCTATGTAATTATGCAATCCTTGAGCCTCCCTCTCATCCTGCAGCCCAGTTTTATCTCACCTAGTGGATCATCATGGATCATCTTAGACTAGGGGTTTTATCAGACTGATATCGACTTTTCATGAGTGAATTATAGTCACAGGTACTCTATCATGTTATAGGAGGATGATGGTGAAGGAGATGGATAAGATGACCATGTTAGCAGACACCTCTATAGTTGCAAGTACAAAATTATCAACCAAGAATAAGAAAAGGGGCATCAGATTGTGACAATAGAATAAGATCAATAAACACTGAAGACTCCTCATCTTGAAACCATATGGTGGTGGAAGAAGAGAACATTATCTATATTCAAGAAGAAACAAGCAAGTAGCAACAAAGAACGACTTGTTAGGTCTTTATACTATTATTGTATCCCCTTATTATTAATAGTGCAACCCCTTTATAGTACTCTTGTGCCCATGTAGTCCCCATATTGTTATTATTGTGCCCCATATAATCCCACTATTTTTATTATTGTGCCCTTACAGGATTATTATTATGTAGCCACTAATTATATTGTGACCCCTTAGACTCCTATATATAGAAAGGAGGCCTTGTCATTTATATCATCCAAGAATTATTCATTTGTGTAATGTAAAGGAGGTTCCCCCTCGAAGAGGCTTATTTTGTAGTTGTTGATCTATCTCTTCTTCTATTTTGTGAGTTGATTGCATAACATTTGGTATCAGATCCTTGGATTCTAGGGTTTTGTTGCTTCAAATAGGTCATCATGGTATTTGTGCTATAAATAATTTTTTATGAATCTTACGAAGATAACAAAAACACCCATTTGAGAAACCACTGTGACGAACATCCTATCTAAATTTCAAACCATTTCTCACTAAATTTTAGAGATATGAACTTAGGAAATTAGGGTTTTTGTATGCTCATGAATTCCATCTCAAATAGCTAATCCTGGGAAAATCATCATCCCTTTCTCTTTAGGAATTATACTTACATTTCATAAAAAGTGACAAAACAAGGAGGGATATTTGTTTGTTCAGTATCATTTTCAGGGTTGAAGGTTGAAACTATGACATGTGGCACTTCATACAATTTTTCTCTACCGAATAAGTCTATAATCAGGGCATCATGGGAGATTTGGCATAACCCTTTCTTTGAGAATCCAATATCGATCCGATCTATGGGGTTGGAAAGAGGGCTTAGTGATGAGCACCAATATTGTAGCAAGGACGTTCCAACTCCTGGGGCTACCGAATTTACTTCATGAACATGAGGTTCATACAAACTTGGAGGTGACAATGTTGCATACACAAATAGATGTAATTGGTCTACTCTTTATCACTATTGAGTTGGGGCGATAGACCAGTGAGGTTTCTCAAACCAGCCTTCTATTGATTAGAAGAATTCTGATTATCAATTTTCATAAGGGAAATTTACCCTAATTTGAAGAAAATAAATGTTATCTATTGCGTGAAGGAAAGACTGAAAGAAGTGCTTGCAAACCAACATGAAATACTTATTCTACTTTCTAATATACTTTTCTTACAAAATAACCCTATTTTAACACATGTGAGGTTTCAACTATTATAATCATGAAAGTTGATCTAAAGAGTGCTAAATTTTGTGTGCAGGAACAAGTGTAAAATAACTTTTTTCTTTTTATCGTATTGCTTGAAAAATGAAAACGTTAATTTGCTTGGTTCTTTGGAAGTGGAGACAGGTGTGGAGGAATGAAGGAGAATGGTTCGAATGACTTGGAGGGCAAGAAGGGACCTAATATAGGATTTTAGTGATGAATTTTATCCAATTGGGCTCAAAACATGCCACTACACGTTTTCCTACATGAAATACTAGTTCACCTACAGGATACTCTATTTTACTACAGGAACATGCTAAAAGATTACGGAGTGGTCTAGAAGGTGAGGTGGAACCTGGAAAAGATGAATAGGGATTGAATAAGGCATGGGAGTGATATGCACTTACTTAGAACTCAAGCCAAAGCTTTAGTATGGTTGAATTTTCTCAATACAAATGCCTACTTTTCCTCATAAGACAAGAATTCGAATTGAGACCTTAGTGAATTTTTACAGTCATGGGTGGATATGGCTTGGCTGAGGCTAATGACATGAGGTCCCCCTACAATTTTGAAACTCTTGCAATCAACAAACATCATTCTTGGCATTCATATATGAACTCATCAAAAATAAGAAAGGTGTATTCGAGTAAAAGAAAACAATGTTATCACCATTTACTTCGCTATAATCATGCATGGAAATTCTTGGAACCAAGATGAAAGTGACATGAGATCAAAGCAACTTGAAGGATTAGAAAATACCAATTGGAACTTATCTATGAAACTACAAGATAACGACCTAATTAGCAAGAAAAACCTAAATTACACAAAAAGCTAGAATTCTGTCTTTTTGGATTACATGAGAAGTATTCCTCAAAACATGACCCTTGAAAGGGAGAAATGAGTTGAAAACCACTTTCTTTTAGCCTTCTACTATCACTACAATTCTACTATCAGAGTTATTCACACATAGAAGCAAACTAATCAAATCTACCAATACTTGCAAATTAACAATATCAAAATTGGTTTAACAATTAACTATAAGGTAACGTAACCATACATATACAATAAGAGGAACCTTTACTACTAAGGTTGGGCCTAAACCCAAGAGCTTCAGCCCTCTGAGTCAAATTAGTGCTGGATCAAGTGAATGCTGCTCAATTTCATTAAAGAAATCAAAAATACATAAAAGTGCTTGGTTGCAATGCTTCAACTCGAAAACTACTTAGCTATCTTGAACAAGAAATCTGAATCCTAATGAGGCCCTAGGGATCATAATTTATACAACTGAACTTACCAACAACTTCCTTAAATTTAGGGAGGCTTTGCTCCAATCTCTAGATCAACTAGTCTTCAACTATCACTGGCTTGGATGCCAATGAACTTCATGACTCAGCAGCTTGTAGCTCCGAGCTGATGAGATTTCATTGAGGATACTTCAAGTGAGTGAGGAGTTAAGGAGGGAGACCTTGTGTCCTAGAATCCCTCTTTCTTGTCTCCATTCTAGTTCTGGTGCTTTAATTGGACAAAATTTGCACCAAAACATGTAATCAATGGAGATTAGACCACTAGACATGACATCTCATCTTTACTCTCCTCATTAAGCAAAATATAATTAAAACATGTAAAGAGTGATGAGAAAGCTTGTTTTTAATAAGTTGGAGGTGCACTAAGGTCATCATCACCACCCTACTGGAAATGTTTCTCAACCTCTGAGCAACTCAATCTATGTCCATGTTTTTCATTGCTTTGGTAGCTTCCTTAACATTCCAAGCTTCTATTGTAGTCTCCTCCTCTTGTGGATAAAACCCTGCATTCCTCTTTATTTCTCCCCACTGCTTTCTTTCTTCTTCTTCCTTTCTCCCATTTAACATAACTAAAAGAAATGGTGGGTTGAGTTTTAATCCAATCGAGTTTACCTTGAGTCTTTACAATGTTTTCTTATACATTGGGACTCTCTCTAGTGCATCCCTTATCCTATAATGAGAATGATATTATTTGATCTCTAGGTTGTAGGGTTAGGTGTTCCATCTCCTTTGGCAGGCTTGTTAGCGGTCATCTCCTAGCAATCTTAGCATGTCTTCAAAATGAGTGACTACATGTTCTTGTACAACAAGGTATATTGGTGCAAGATTGGGATCATTTTCAAAGAGGTTTTTAGTGCTGATGACAACCATTGGGTTAGATTGTTCTTCTCTAACCATAACGGGTTCTACTTCTTCTATTGCCAATACATTTTTCATTTCTATAGCTCTGGCCTCCTCATGACTCATACAAGATGCCGAGGCCCTCAGTTGTAAATCCCCCAGGTTTGGATTTGGGCCGCACACATTTAAAAATGTCAAAGCTAAATTTTGTAGGTAGAACTCAGATATCTTTACTTTATCCTCTAGGGTTATTTGATCACAAAGGTCAATGAATTTCTTGTAGTCTTGGAAAGGAATAGTCCCTCTTTGTGCTAGGGGTTTTATTTGAAACCACAATAATTATTCTTTGAGGTATAAGATATATGAGTTTGATGGCATCCTACAATGAAGTGCCTCTATGGATAAACTTTCCATAGTTGCCAATTGGCCTTCCATTTCCTGTAGCTAGTTCCTTAGCCAGTTGTTCTCAACCTCTAACTAAGATTTCAATATTCTTTCCATATCTCTTATGATACTTATTTCTCTACCCATTTCTTGGAATTTCTCTTCCACATGGCCTATATCCTCTACCCCTTTTGATTTAGCAATTTTCATCCACTTATGAGTCCATGCCCTCTCTTTTTCAAGTTCAAGAATAGAGGAATGGAATCTTTTTGTGGTATCGCCCTACCTCCTTCAATGAATCTATAGAGGAGCTGAGGTTTGGCTATGGGCTAGGCTCCTTCAGCTCCTGGGCCTATTCCTCGAATTTTTTCTAAGTAATTCCTTCCTCTTTTCCTTTCCTTGGTCCTTGCAGCCTTTCTTGATCTCTTCTTTATGTTTCTTGTGGGTTTGAAAGGTTTTACCAGAGGATTGTTTCTACTTCCTGTAGGTATGACTATGTCTCCTATAGGAGAGCTTTTCCTTTTGTTGAGGTCGACCTGGTGACAGGCCTCCTAACATAGCTGATTGGAGACTTGGGAGAAGCTCATTTTTATGTTCCTTCTCCTTCCTTCTTCCCTCAAGGGATTGCTTTATCTTGTTGTTTTGGTGAGTCCTCTATCACAATTAGAGTTTTCGTAGGGGTATGAGGTCTCCCATGTCTAATCCTAGTGCTCTTCCTTGTCTTGAAGTAAGGTGGAGTTTGTCTTTGTCACTTTCCCTTTGATTTGATAGGTGTACTTAGGGAAGTTAGAGCAGCTGCTACCCCTTTCTATGTAGGCTCTGGAGACAATCTCCGTGATTCTTCTTCTTCCCTTCTCTGTGTTTCAGAATTGTGTTCATCATTATATACTTCATCATCTTTTGCATCTTCTTCTCCATCCTCTTTGTCTTCTTCTTTCCCATGCTCTAATTCTTCTTGTTTGTCATCTTTTGTTTCTTCTTCCTTGTAATCCTCTATTTATTCTTCTCCCTCACTAGTAGTACAACTTTTTTCATACTCAATGGCTTTAATTGCTCATTCTTCCTACATGTCTACAAATGTTGACCATGAAATAGGGATTCTTAAATTGTGTAGAGCATCTTCAAGAATGAGTTTGATCAACCCATGATGGGCTAGTTGCTGATGTTTTCCTTCTTTTACCTTGATTCTCATGTCTATCATGGATTGTAACAGAAAATAGGGTATACTAAGTATGTTATGAGGAGGTTTCTCTTCTCCAAATCTGAGCTCATGGTGGAGTATAAAGTGGTATCCATACAATACATTGTATCTACCTTCACAAGAAATATACTTGATGATGTGGTAACTCGCCTTATTCGAGGGATATGGAATGATTTCCCTTGTAACCAAAATTTTGTCTTCAATTGGTTCTTCTCCTTCCAAAAAGAAACTTTTCTTTGCAAGAGTTTGGTTAGTCTTGTCCTATTTTCTCCATTGCAACCCTAGGGGGAGTGTAGTTATTCTACTAATAATATTAGGGGTAATTGCTACTGAAATACCCTTCACTACATAGCACTAGTGAGAGGTTTGAGTGACATTTCAAACTCTCTAGCGACATTATCATAATATCCCCTTAGTAGCTCAAAGAACCCCATCCATTGATTCGTTGTAAATATTTCCACCAAAACAGTATATTGGTGTATTCTAGCTATGTTGGTGGGCTATCTTTTGTTGAAACCTCCTATCATAATTTCTAGCAATTCTTGTTTGAGTGAGGTTTGGATGGCTCTAGTTTAGGAGTTCTGGTAGGTGATGAGGTTCCACGCTTTATCCTTCACTAACTGTCACACAATTCTCTCGATGCATATAGAAAATACTCAGAAGAAAGGAATATTTCTTTGTTTTCCATCAAAACATAGAAGGTATGGCACCTACCTCCTTTTCCTACGCTCTAGTGATGAGAACTCTTGAAATGATGCTCCTCAGTGTCCTCTTGCAACTCTGTGTGGTAATTCACTCTATATCATGTAGCCTTCTTGTAATTTCCTACAGGTTCTCTTATTTGATGCAGATGCTGATGGTTTCCTATAGTTCCCACTGTAGAGATTCCAAGAGATTTTTTTTTTCAATGACTCCTTGAAGTTACCTCTCCCTTCATATTTTTGAAATATTAATACTTTGCATGGGAGTCAATGATTATTTCCATTTGTGGATGATTTTTTTGGGTAGTATACTGGCTGGCCGAGTAAAAATACCTAATTTTAGACCATTGGTCCCACTACTGGTTCATCACATCAGCTTGCCTCGTAATCATCTCCCACTTCATTCTCCATAACTTAGCCACCTTTTGATTCATTCCCTTTGTTTTGATGTGACCTTGCCACGTGTGGAGTTGACTAACCCTTTTGTTCTTATTATCTAACTGGGGGTGGCCAAGTTAACTGGCCACATTCACTTATAAGATCAACTTCCTCCCTCATTCCTATAGTTCAATCATATTCATACCTATGAGGGAGTATTGGTGAAATGATGTACATGTTGGTCCTTTGCTTCGTTGATTTATGCTGGAGAATGGTGCTAATTCATTGTTCTTTGACCTTGCTACATATTCTTCATTATGCTTTTTTCTTCTTATTTTGTTTATGGGTTTCTCCCTTGATGATATATAGGTGCTTGCTTTTGTTGCTGCTGAGATTTGGAAGAGCTTCGTCATCACTGTGATTCTTTTGCTCAAGTGGATTTATGTAGTTGTGGTATTTTTTGTGGGATACATTGCTACAATAATTCCTATAGGATGTCTTGTACCTAAATTTTTCTTAAAATTCTACATCTCTTCTCTACTTCTAAGGCTGAATGGGTATTAGAATGAGTGGAGGATGTGGTAATGAGTGGAAGATGAGGTATGTTGCTATGGCATGTACCTTATTGATGTTTTTTTTTACTTGATTTATTTGATGGATGTAGTGGTGATATGGTAATGGAGGGTGTAGGCGGAGGTATGGTTAGGTCAATGGCTTGTTTTATAACATAAAATAGGTTTGTGTCCCCATTTTTCCATTATACTCCCTTCCTTAAACTTTTTCAAGGCCACCTATAAAACCTACAGGAAACCCCTGTAGTATTATAGGGAATCTTATAGAAAACACAAAGTTGCTTGGAATTGACATATGGAGTGGATTATGGATGGAAGAACATGGGCAATATCGAGGAGATGATATGGATGAAGGAAAACATCACTTATCATAGGGCTTGTTGTCCTCTCTATCTTGTGCATGCCATCCTTTTACCAACATGCAAAAACAAAATTGTTATTATTTGTATGATTTTCTCTTTCTCATTTTTTTTGTTCTTGTTTTTTTTTTTCTTTTTGAAAAGACAACCAGGTTGCATCAAAGGACGTTTCCATCCTTTTTTCCTACCCTAGGAACCTCAACAGATGTTTTCAACCCAAAAGTTTGACTGAGGTGCCTCATGAAGGTTTTCACCTAGGTCACTTTATTTTTATTTTTTCTCTTTTATAAGAACTTCGTGACGTGGAAGATGTGACTTCTCCAATAACCATCACTACGTTCATGATTCTTTTTATTAATTCTTGCTTTGATAAGGGCTTTTTGTAGACCTTTAAGTTGTACCCATTGATAAGCAAAGGGATACCTTTTGCATCAATGGTTCTTATCTAAACAATGCCCTTGTCATGGCACTTTTCTATCACATATGGTCCCGAACGTCTGGTCATTAACTTGCTTTTGAAATATTTTTACTGAGATTTGTACAACATGGCCCAGTCGCCTTACTGAAACAGTTTGTCCTTGATCTTTTTGTCGTGCCAGATTTTCCTTTGTACTTGGGTCACTTCTATGTGCAGGAAGGCATGCATTCTAAATTCATCGAACCCATTCAGCTGGAGAAATATTTCTTGTTGTGCCCTTGTGATATCTAGATCGAGTTGTACTGCCATACTTAAGGTGTTGTATTAAATTTTAATGGACAATACGAATTTCTTCCAATAGGCCAATTCATAGGGATTGAAGCTAGTGGTGGTCTTCCAGGTGGTATTCTAGGCCCAGGTGGCCCCAACTAATTTTTCTCCCCAATCCTTTCTACTACTGCTAATCACCTTGGTCATAATGCCATCCAATGATCGGTTGGTTACTTCCACTTTCCCATTGGCCTATGGGTGGAAAGGGGTGGATTTTTTGTGCTTGAACTTGTGTTTTCTTAACAAATTTCAATCATGTGAGATGTAAATTGACTGTCTTCATCAGTGAGAAACTCTCAAGGGTATCCTAACTTATAAAATACATTTTACCTCAAGAATTTAACCACCTTCTCTTCTCTTGCTACCTTTATAGCTTTCCCTTCAACCCATTTTGTTATGTAGTCGGTGCACACAATGATGTACTTCTACTGTCTGGATAGAGGGTCAATGGCGCCGATGAAATCCATGCCTCACCTGTCAAATGGATCGAAAGTAACTTGAGGTTGTAGGGGCATTTCATACCTGGGGGTAGGCTTTCCCATCCTTTGGCACCGGTCACACTGGCTAGTATACTTTTTCACATCTTCGTGAAGAGTGGACCAGTAATATCTAGCTTGTAGTACTTTGAATGTTATACTTTTGGATGTAAAGTGACCTCCATAAGGCCCATCATGACAGGCCAAAAGGATTTCAAAGACTTCCTCCTCACTAACACATCTTCTCAGAATTTGATCCAGGCCTAGCTTGAAGAGATTTCCATTAATCCAAGTGAATAGGTTGCTTTTTCTTATGATTTTGTTGTTTTCCATAGAGGAAAAATTTGGAGGGATCTATGTAGATACAAAGTAGCTTTCTATGTTAAAAAACCATGGAGAGAGAACTAAAATGGCAAATAAATGTTAATATGGTAGTTGATCATCAACCATTCCTTCCTTCCCTGCAGGAAAAGTCAATATGGATAAAAAGATATGCAACTATATTCTCCCTGCCAGGCTTATCAATAATAGTTAAATCAAATTGTTGCAATAAAAATAACCATCTAATAATCCGGGCATTTACATCAAGTTCTTTCATCAACTATTTAATTGCAGCATGGTCGGTATGTACAAATGTCTGGTAACTACTAATGTAATGTCTAAATTTATTCAATGAATGCACAACAGCCAGGAGATCGTTTTTTATTACTGTGTAGCTTAACATAGATTTTGACAGAGTCTTACCGATGAAGAAAATGGCATAAGGTATATTCCCATCTATCTGACCTAAAGATGTTCCTATAGCTTTGTGAGAGGCATAGACATGAATATTAAAAGAAAGAGGCCAATATGGGCCTCGAAGAATAGGTGTAGTAGCCAAATTTTCCTTTAGCGTGTCCAAGGATTCTTGGAAACTTTCTGACCATAAAAAAATGGATTCTTTGACTAATAACCCAAATAAGGGAGAAGATAACTTTTTGAACGATTTTATAAATCTTATATAGTATCCGACTAAACCTAAAAAGCTTTTGACATCCATCTACTTGTATGGATTCGGGACCCTTTTGATGATGTCTATATTATTTGGGTCTACCTGTAGTCATTCCTAGGATATTGAGTGACCTAGAACAGTCCCTATAGCCATCAAGAACTCACATTTTTCGGGACATAGGGATAAGTCCATTTCAATGAATTTGTTTAACACCTTTCCTAGGTTAGACATAGCCTCCTGGAAATCACACCCAGAGGGTGTCATGTCATTCATATAAATTTCTACTGCATCATGGACTAGCTCTACAAAGATACTCAGGACTTCTCTGGAAAGTGGCAGGGGCATTGCATAGAGCAAAAGGAAAGACCCTATAAGAAAAAGTACCCCAAGGATAGGTGAAGGTGGTTTTATCTTGGTCCTTTGGGATGGTCTAGATTTGATTGTACCTATTCAATCGATCCACAAAAGAGAAGTAATTCTTTCCTTACAGACCATCTAACACGTGGTCAACGAAAGGTAGAGGAAAATGTTGCTTCTTTGTGGCTTTGTTTAGCTCTTGGTAATTGACACAAATCCTCCACTTTCCATTTTTCTTTGGAACTAGTACCAGAGGAGACACCCACTCACTATCTGAGATAGGGTAAATGAATCCTACATCCAACAACTTATACAACTCTTCCCTGACTATATCTTTGAGAGTTGGATTCATTTTCCTTTGAGGTTGTCAAATTGGTTTACAATCTTCCTTGATGTAAATTTGGTGAGTACACACTGAGGGGTGCACTTCCTTCATTTCTTTGTAATTCCAAGCGAGGGCATCCAAATTCTCTCTTCGCATATTACATAGCTATTCTTCTAAGTGTATAAAG
Source organism: Pinus taeda (assembly GCA_000404065.3). NCBI lineage: Eukaryota > Viridiplantae > Streptophyta > Pinopsida > Pinales > Pinaceae > Pinus > Pinus taeda. The sequence goes on from APFE031515537.1 coordinate 140,037, forward strand.
AGAGAGTGGTTGATTTTCAATTCTCTCTCGGGGAAGAATTGTATTGTATTGACATAATTAAGGTTGGAGTGAGCTAGGAATAGATCAATTGGCTATTTTTCCCTGGTTTCCTTCACTACTTCCTCTAGAGACATGGCGTTGGGGGTTTGATTTTGGAGGATGTGTTCAATCATATCATTTTCATCGGGTTGTCCTCCTCCTATGGAATTTTCTAGGGTATAGATTTGGGAGGAGTAGACTTCATCTTCTTTCTCCACTTCTAGCCATAAAGGTAAGTCATGTTATAGACATGGTTGAGGAGGATGGTACAGGACCAACTGCTTCAATAGATGCCCATTTTTGTTAGTCATATTTCCAGTCCTTCCACTTGTGTAAGCATTGGTAGTGGCTAACCAAGGCCTCCCAAGGATGAGAGGATAACCATTAAATTTGGTCATTGGCTGGAGAACTAACAAGTCCAAACAATATTCCCAGGAATTAATGAAGACAATCACATCCCCAGCCATCCACTCAGGGGCTATTGGGGATTGGTCTGCAAGCTACAAGATTGTTGTGGTCTTCCTTAATGATCCCTGGAGATTCAGCTTGAGCATAGTGTCCTTAGTCACTACATGGATGGCAGCCCTAAGATCAATCAATGTATGGGGGAAAATGGTTCCTTCTATGTGTACATCTACCACAGGGTCCCTAGGATCTAAATACTTCAGGTAAATTTCTTGCCCCAGCATTAAGTCGAACAACTATCCAATGACATTAATGGTAAGGGTGTCTCTTTTTCACCTCCCTAGATGTTTGAAACACTTCCCTTTGATCAACTTGCTATAAATGGGGACATATTTCATAGCTTGGAGAAGCAGAATTTTAACACACAGATTTTTCAAATCACCTAGAAGTTTGCCTTCTTCTGGGGTGTGTTGGACTTGATGGGTTAACATCTCAAGAAAGGGGTGGATTCATTGTAGGCACACTTTACTCTCTTTCCTCCTCATCCTCCCTAGGTGGAGATAGAGGTTGGTTATCTGGGAGCACTCTCTGAGATCTAAGGTTAATTACATGAATTTCCATAGCATAGGTAGGCTAGGATGCTTCTCCCCTGTAAACCTGCTATGCCTATTTGTTGTTCGGGTTTGGGTTTGGTTGGGCGGGAATCTAAGGTTGTTTAGATGGATCAGGTTGTAGGAGCTATGGTTGAGATGGAGATGAAGGAAATAAAGCTCGAGCTTGGTTGTATGGGGGCCTCCACCCCTGGGGTGGTGCATTCCACTGAGGTTGTGGAGGAGTAAATGGCTGAAATGGTTGGTTGGCCGATTGGGAATGGTATTGAGGTGCAAAAGACCAAGGAGAAGGTGTAGACCAGTAAGCATGACATGGGAAGCACCAAGGGGGAATGGATGTGTTTTGTTTAGGGTTGTAATATTAATAGGATGACCATTGCATGCCCTGCTGGTATGGTTGAGGTCCATGAGGCAGAGTCATTCAGTCATCGCTTCGATTCCCTGATACACACCTTTTAATCCAAGCAGAGAAGGGCACTTGTCTATGGAATGATTTCCCTCACCGACCGAGAATATTTCAATAAGGTTCAATAGACATTCATTCCTAGGGTGCCTCCTTGTGCATCTAGGGAATGATATGGCTAATTATCTCTCTCCTTCCTCCCACTTCTATTTGATTTTCACAGTGTCTATTTGCAGAGCAAGGGTTTGCATGATTCACTCTTAAAGTCTTACAACATGTTCTCAATTTCACTTTTTATGGATGTTTTGGAAGAGCATGAATTGGCCACTTCTTGGCTAGCCCTACCCTTGTTTCTAGCAACCCTAGAATGATTCTTTAAAACTATCTTGATATCATCATAGCATAACTAGTAGATGTCCCCTCTCGATAGCAGGTTTAGGGTTTCTAGAACGTCTTCATTGAACCCCCTGAGAAGGACTAACTTAAGTGACTCAGGATCAAGTGTGTACCTAGCACTTTTATAGCTAAGCTAGAATATTTCCTCATAATCCTCTAGGGACTCATCATGTCCACAGGTCATTCTAGAAAATTCTTCTTTGTTATGTTTGGACTTATAGTAGTTCCTATACTTGTTATTGAAAGCTTGTTGCATTAGAGTCGTGGTGATATTATCCCCAGGTAAACCCATGAAACAGTGCAGGGTTGCATCCTTGAGAGTGGCTGGGAATAATTTCAACTTCTGATCATCAGAGGTGTAATCATAAGTTTTACATATGACAGAAAATTCAAACAAAAAAGTATCTACATCTTTTGAGGTCAGGCCATGGAAGTGAGGTAGAAAATAGGGGATTATGTTTTCATCTTGGCATACCACTAGTTTCTCTATTGGAAAAAGCACCCTCAATTCTTTCCCTGTCTCCCCTTTCATTTCTATTTTCAACCTTTGTGTCAATTGGAATGGTTTCTTCTTCTTCCCCTATAGGGTCTTCAAAAATATCTAGTTGTTCGCTTAAGGGGTCCTCTAATTCTCAACCACCAAAGAAGAGGGAAGGTTGGCTGTTTGAGGTGGTGGGGGTATTTGGTAGAAATTTTCCTAAGTTATCCCCATTCCTACGAGGCATGAAAGAAGTTTTTTTTTCTTTTTGAGTTTTAAACCACTTGGAGAATTGAAAGAAAACAAAATTGAATCGAAGCTAATTACAGAATGGAACTAATTGTAGAATGAAAGACATAGAAAAAGGAAGAAAGAGAAGAAATCACTTATACTTGGAAACCTGACCAAAACGGTGCCAAAAAGTGATGAGCACCAGTATTATAGCAAGAATTCTGCAACTCCTGGCGCTACCGACTTTACTTCATCAACAAGGGGTTCGTACAAACTTGCAAGTGACAGTGTTGTGTACACAAATAGATGTAATTGGTATACTATTCATCATCGCTGAGATGGGGCGATAGAACTCTAGGGCTTCTCAAACCATCCTTCTATTGACTAGAAGAAATGTGATTACCAATTTGGAGAATGGAAATTTACCCTAATTGGGAGAAAATAAATGTTGTCTATTGCACAAAGGAAACACTGAAAGAAGTTCTTGGAAACCAACATCAAATTCTCCATCTACTTTCTAATCTACATTTCTTACAGAAGAACCCTATTTTAACACATGTGATGTTTTAGCTAGTGTAGGCATGAAATCAGATCTAAAGAGCTAACTGTTGTGTGCAAGAGAAAATGTAAAATAACTTTTTATCTTTTTATCATTTGGCTTGAAAAATGCAAATTCTAATCTTGCTTCGCTCTTTGGTACGGGAGACAGGTGTGAAGGAAAAGGAGGAAAATGATTCAAAAGATTTGGAGGGTAAGTAGGAACCTAATCCATGCTTTTAGTGATGAATTTTCTCTAATTGGGCTCAAAACAAGCCACTACAGGTCTTCCAATAGGATGTCTATAGGAAGTACTAGTTCAACTACAAAATCCGTTGTTTTACTAGAAGAACAGACTGAAGTCTTAGGGAGTGGTCTAGAAGGTGAGGGGGAGCTTGGAAAAGGTGAATTAGGGGGTAGTAAGGCATGGGAGTGATAATAACTTATTTAGAACCGAAGCCAAAGCTTTAAGATGGTTGGATTTCCTCAAGAGAGATGGCCAGTTTTCCTCATAAGACAAGAATTCAAATTGAGACCTTAGTGAGTTTTGGAAGTCATGGATGGATATGGATTGGCTAAGGCTAATGAGGTGATGTCTCCCTGTAATTTAGAAACTTCAAGAATACACAAAGCATCATTCTTGGCATTCATATATGAACACATCAAAAACAAGAAAGGTGTATTCAAGCAAAAGAGAACAGATTTATCACCATTTACTTTGCTAAGATCATGCATAGAAATTCTTGGAACCAATATTAAAGAAATATGAGATCAATCTAGCTAAAGAGATTAGAAAATACCAACTTCTACTTATCTATGAAACTGCAAGATAATGACCTAATTAAAAAGAAAACCCTAAATTACACAAAAAGTTAGAATTCTGTATTTTTGGGTTGCATGAGAAGTATTCCTGAAACAATGATCCCTAAAAGGGAGAAATGAGGTGAAAAAAAATTTCTATCAGAGTTTTTGGAATATATTCTTATCACTACAATGATACTATTAGAGCTATTAACAAATTCAAGCAAACTAATCAATTATACCAATACTTGCAAATTAACAATACCAAAATATGTTTAACAACTAACTATGAGATAACCTAAGCATACATATACAATAAGAGGAACTTTTGTTGCTAGGTTTTGGCCCTAACCCAAGAGCTTCAACCCTCTAATTCAAATCACTGATGGATCAAGGGAATGCTTCTCATTTTCATTAAAGAAATCAGAAATACATAAGAGTGCTTTGTTACAATGCTCTAACTTGAAAATTGCTTAGCTATATTGAACAGAAAATATGAATCCTAATGAGGCCCTAGGCCTCTTAATTTATACAACTAAAGTTACCAAAACTTCCTTAAATTTAGGGAGGCTTGGCTCTAATAACAAGATAAAATGGTATTGAGCTATCATTGGCTTGGCTGCCAATGAACTTCATGACCTGGCTACTTGGAACTTCAAGTTGATGAGATTTGATTGAGGAATATTCAAGTGAGTGAGGAGTTAACGAGGGAGATCATGTCTCCTAGAATCCCTCTTGCTTGTCTCCATTCGAGTTACTGCACATTAATTAGCGGAAATTTTCTCCAAAACCTACAATCAATGCACATTAGACCGCTAGACACAACATCTCATCTTTACTCTCCTCATTAAGCAAAACATAATTAAAACATGTAAAGAATGATGAGAAAAGTTGATTTTAGTAAGCTAGAGGTGCATTAAGTTCCATATAATTTACCCATTGATGATCCTCATCACTTAGAGCGCCACCATAGGACTAAATTTCAGAACTTGTAGTTCATAAATTACAAACTTACAATGGTTTCAAGATCGATCTTGTAAAAGAAGGAAAAAGAATGGTTGGAATCAAGAAAATAGAAACATGTTGTAAGAAACATTTAATGGATGATTTGAAGAATTAAATCGAAGCTAAGATAAATGGTCTTATATATAGAATGGAAGCTTATATCTAGAGTATATAAGCAAAATTTAAAGGAAACATGGAAGATTTGAAGAAAGATGGGGAGGTTTTGATGGAAGGTTGGACAAAGTTGCTACAAAAAAGGCTTCCTAATGATGAAATGTTAGTAGAGGAAACTCATGATGAGAGAAAAAGAAATGTTAATCATGATTTCATAGAATCTAATGTTGGATTAAAGACCCACCATATTCCAAAGTTAGATATGAGGAAGTTTGATCGCAAGGATGTTGTAATTTGGATACTATAGATGGAGCAATATTTTGATCTACACGATGTGAAAATGTTACAAAAGGTACCCATTGCATCTTTATATTTAGAACCAAATCAATTTGTATGGTATAGAGGGTTTTTTTCTCATAAACCAATTTTCACCTTCTCAATTTTCACAGAGGAAATGATAGCACATTATGAGGATAGAAATAGCGATGCCTTCTTTAGCGAATTGATAAATCTCAAACAAAAGGCTTCAATGACAAAGAACATTGAGGACTTCCAAAAAATGAATATAAGCATAAATGATATTCCAGAGAAGCATAGGATTGAAGTCTTCGTAGGGACTTTAAAGGATAACATCCAACATGAGTTTCACCTTTGGGAAATTGATTCATTATGTAAGGCATTGAGGTTGGAAAGAAAAATTGAAAGAAAAATTATGGCAACAAGGAAGCCGACCACTCATAACTATAAAGATGGAAGTGCTGTTGCTCCTAGCCTTCCACAACCTACCATTTTGACACCATGAAAATTGGATGAAAAAAGAGCAAAGGGCTTCATTACTGTTGTGATAGCAAATACAATAAAGGTCATAAGTGTGCTGAGAAGAAACTATTTTACATAGATTGTGAAGAGGAGTACGAACGTGATCAAGAAACATAAAAAGAAGAGGATATATACCACGAACCAACCCCAAATAAACAATAAATTAATCCAACCATATCTTTGTAATGCATTGGCAGGAATTACAACTCCTCAAGCTCTCAAGATAAAAGGACATTTCAAGAAGAAAATGGTTCAAGCAGTGAAAGATCACATCAAGCATCAACAACAAGTTCTCCAACTTTTAAAGGATAACCTTACTATGGTGGAAAATTGAATGAAACAACAAGCAAATCAACATCACAATGAAAGAAGTTTTGAGTTAGGTGACTGGGTATTTTTATGGCTACAATCATATAATAAAATCTCCCTCAAGAAAGCTAAGAAGGATGATAAATTATCACCAAAGTACTATGGTCCTTACAAGGTATTGTAAAAGATTAAGACTATGGCATACAAATTGGAGTTTTCTTCATCTTCCCGACTGCCCTCAGTTTTCCATGTGTCATTCTTAAAGAAGGTTATAGGTGACAATATCCCAGTTCAAACAATATTGTCGGAACTTGACGAGGAAAGAAAAATCATAGTGCAACCTGAAGCAAACATGGAAACAAGAACCTGATAGCTACGGAATTGATCAATTCTAGTGTATCTCATCAAGCGGAAGAACTTACCCCCTGAAGCTTTCATATGGTACGATGATAATTTTATACAGAAGCATCCAAAACTACTTAAGCATTAAGGAAAATACTTTTTGAAGGAGAGGGGCATGTTATGTCCCTATACTACTAGTGTATCCCCTTATTGTTGTTAGTGCAGCCCGGTTATTGTATGGTTGTGCCCATGTAGTCCCCATATTGTTATTATGGTGCCCCATATTAGCCCACTATTGTTATTGTTGTGCTCTTATAATACTATTGTTATGTAGGCTATGACTATATTGTGACCCCTTAGACTCCTATTTATAAAAAGAAGGTCTTGTCATTTGCATCATGCAATAATTTTTTATTTGTGTAATGTGAAGGAGGTTTCCCCCTCAAATATGCTTATTTTGAAGTCGTTGAGCTATCTCTTCTTCTATTTTGTGAGTTGGTTGCATAACATGGCTTGAAATTGCCATGCCATCAGTGTCATGTCATGTCATGTGATCAGTCATCATGTCCCACATCATTTTTCCGTTATTTAAAATCTTATTCAAAAATGTAATGTAAAGTGGAATTCCAAAGGACATATACATAATGTGAAGAGTCATGTAAAAGCTAAAAAGCTATAGTGAAGTAAATGTTAGGATATTCCGACACATAGGAAATAGTTAAGTATAACATGGTCTAGTATAGAGTTAGGTAAAGTGTGTTTCTTTACTATGTACTTTTGTAACTTACAATTCGACGGTCACGATATGTAGTGATCCGACGGTTCATTCTCTCCTCAGTATTACCGACACTTGATCCATCGCTTAACACCGAATTGGTCCATGATCTCTATTTAAAGAACATGGAGGGTCATTTGTAGGTTAACTGTTCATGAGAAAAGCTTATGTAAAATTTCATTCTTTTATTAATAAATTGCCTGAAGTGGCCACGTTGGCTCAGGCCGTGGACTGTTTCACTCTTTGAGGGTTTTAACCACGTCAAAAATATTGGTGTATTGATTTGTGATATATTTGTGAGCGGTGTACTTTGGTGTTCTATCTTAGGAACTTACCCTGTAAATTCCTACATAGTACCAGAGCCAAGCTGAGGGCCACGTCTGTTGGTGATCCAAATCTGAAGCCGGTAGAACTCCATCCGACTGTCGTTTCCTAGATCTGCTCTTTCTAACTGCTTTCAGGCTGAGAGGACTGCTCTGTTGTCTTAGGAGCATCTGTTCCAGTGAGGAACCCCTTTTGTTTCACGCGAAAAGGTTTCTGGTAGCCCTAGCTATGTCATTTTTAAGATATGGAGGTATACAGTGTTTATTTGCAGTTTCTAGTTATTTTCTCTCTGTTTATTATTTCGGTTTATTTAGCTTCTTTTTTACTACCGGATCTATACCTTTCATTTCTACGTATGCTCTTTTCCCTACGACTCTCTGCGATCTGGACAAATTAGAAACAGAGAGGAAGGATTTTTCTCTTGTGTATGCTCTTTTTCTCATGCATAAAACTATCATGAGGGTAGTGTAAGAGTTACAAGGGAGGCGAAGAAGCACCCCAATAGTTATATATAAACCCTTTTTGTACAAGAAAATAACTTTTCACCTTGGCTTAGAATCGCGAAGGCATCAAGGAGACAGAGTTAGTACTTTTTGGGAGAATGTCGCAGCCAAAAACGGTCCAGTATTGGAGCACGTTATGCTCTTTGTATTCATGTATCTTGGTACTTTTACTTAATATTCAAAGAATGATGCCCAACATGTTTTCATGCGTGGATTATGGATATTTGTAATATTTTTCTCGAATTGTTTATGATTCATGTTTTCTTTTGCATGTACTAAAGTAGTTTAACTATTTTGGTTATCTTAGTGCTTATTTTGTTGATAATCAGTTGTAGTTGTTGTAATGATCATCGCGTCTATGTGGACTATTCTGCTAAAGGCTAGACTAATATTTTATGTTTGCATGCATCTCTGCTAGGATGGTACTATTACCTCTCTCTTAGAGGCTCAATTTTTTCTCCCTTCGTAGTAGAAGAACATTGTTACACATGCAACTGAATATTCACCAGGAATAATAGCAATATTTTTGAAGGAAAATTTGTGCTTCTCTCTGTTGTTGACATCTAAATCGAAGGAAAATATTTAAGTTAATGGCAGCAATGGTGAATTCAATATGGGGTGCCTACACAAAATTTTGTGAAATATGATTGGGACCCCATATAAGGGAAACCCCTTTGAATGTTGGAAGGTCTAGCATTATCAACATTTATAGTGATAAAGAAGGGAAGCCATTCTTTTTATGGCTGATAACTCCACACATCCACATCATTCTTCTTTTAGAAAAGGTAGTAATATTCTTAGCGCCTCTCTCACTGATATTCTTGAAGCAAGAGGATATTCTCAATTGGGACCATAACACACATGTGAAGTTACTTACAAGAAGACCTTGGTGATTCGATCTATAACCCATTTGTTCACAAAGGCTATCAGATTAATCATTGGATCACATGAGCTTCCACATTTTCCAAAGATAAGAGAAACAAATAGTACTATTTCAACTTATACTAATCATGTGAGCCAATGACTAGTACTATTTTCCAAAGGTAGGAGGCTTGAACTTCCTGAGAAGGAATAATAACAACAATGACAGTGATCATCCAGCTAAGTCTATGTATAGCTCGAATGTTGTGATGAATGTCAAAAGCATGGTCATGGAACAAGACTATTCTTTTCATCAATAACATCATTCAAAATAGATGTGCCCATAATGGAACCCAAGCGTGAATGATCTAGTTAAACACATGATTGACACAATATTTTCACATAAGCAGACTGAGTAGACAGAAGAGAAGGAAGAACCAGTTGCGGTTGAAGATACTATGGATGTTGGGCACGTAGTGAATACTTTTAGTTGTGTATTCACTACTAAGAAGAAAAATTTTGAAGGACCATTGTCGAATGAGGCCCTACCTCAGAAGAAAAATACTTAATTCACGCTGAGAAGTTAGGGGCCTATTTCTAAACATGAATTGATGAGGTAACAATTGTAAAAAAAAATGTTAAGATAAATCACATAGCTTGTTAACTCTGCTTAGAACACTTATAGGAAGTTTAAAACTGTTTCTACGGCAAAGAACACTTTTGCTATTGATAAACGTAACTCCACCTTTCCGAAAGTGTTGAAACGAGTCACTCATCTAGACACTTTGACAATGATCATTGCATGTGAAATACTAGATTACAATACAGTGGAAGATATGAAGAAAGCTCACATGAATATTTCAATCTTTGAGATTACAAGCCTAGCAAGATAACAGGATTTGCTTGTCTGAGCCCTTTCACAACCTTCACAGGGCGGTAACGGTTCTTCCCTACAGAACATTTTTGGCAACTCTCCTCATCCCCTCGAGCTATTTAATAGTGTTGTAACATTAGAAGCCAACATTCTCTTCCCTCAATTTTTATTGACTTTTGAAATTTTCAATTATAGTGTCCATAGTTGTTTAGTCGAATCTAGTGCATCTGTAAAAGTAAGGCCACTATTTGTTGCCAAGAAAATCAATGTCAAATGGGATCAAACCAATTCATATATCATTAATCTAGATATGTTTCTTATCCGAGCCTCAAGGTATTGGTGAAGTCAAGAATGTTGTTATATGATTATCATTTTATCATCAAGTTCACTAGTATATAAACCTAGTGGTTGTGGACATTCTAGAAGCCTATGGTGTATTTCTAAGTAGAGACTGGTCTAGAAAATTATAGGGGTGTTTTGGTCTCATTTATGGCTTCTGCGCAAGGAAAATAATAACCAAATCAAGGTGGACTTAGAACCTTACATGAAACTAAATATCACACCCTTCAAGGGGAAAAAAGAGCCTGTTGCTTTCACATAATTAATTTTCTGAAATTACTTCTCGGAAACTAGCCTTGGGTGCTATATTGCTCAACCCTCACTAGTTCCACCTAACACATGGTTGGAACTCCTTCCTAGTCTAACTGGCGGACATGGCTTATGTATAGTCTATATTAGTAGTACTAGTGTAGGACATAGATCTAGTTTTTTTTTATGTTTCGATTTTACACTTTGACTGCTCTAAGACATGAGACAATTTTGGAGCTAGTTGTGTTTTGGTAGACCCGCAATAGAGAAAACATATAATCTCATGCTACTTGGAATTTGAGTGCACCTATAACAATGTAGAATATGAGGCACTCATCTTGGGCCTGTAGAATTCCATTGACCTCAAAGTTTGGATTCTCGAAGCAATAAGTGACTCTAACATTGTCATGAGACAGGTATGAAATATTATACACTGTGTGTTAGCTAATATTATAGGTAATTAGAAAGAGGTATAGCATCTAAATGTGTAATTCCAAGATTTTATTATTGTTTTCATTCCTATAATGTGTATCACAACTATTAATGTATTAGCAAATGATGATGGTAGGTTGTCACCACTCATGGATGGTTTCTCTATTGAACTTATTTATAATCCATCCATCCCTGATAATATCACTAATTTATGTGTTTTCAATGATCACCAACAGATATTTTATTTCATGGCAATCAATAATGTGTTCAAAGATGCAGTCATTGACGAAGATGAGCATGGAAAAGTGTTGCAATATGCACCTCAATAAAGAAAAGGGAAACCCATGCCTAAGGGTGTGGTGTCACTCGAAATGTTGTATGACTTGCAAAATCGATTTTGAGGGATGGTGAATGTGAAAACACAAAGTTCAGCTATGTCTAATGATAAGATTAACCTTGGCACAAAAAGTGATTCGACGTTTTCCAATCTCGGTGCTTTATGCATGAATTAAGAGTGGAAAGCCTTCATTTAATTACTTAATAAGTACTGAGATGTTTTCACATGGAACTACGATGATCTCAAATCTTATGACACAGTAATCCAACATGCCATTCTAATTAAATAATGGCCTAAGTCATTCTAACAAAATTTGCGAAAAGTTCATCCAACGCTTATGTCTCTGTTTGAAAAGGAGTTAAGGAAGTTGGCGGAATCTCGGATCATCTATAAAGTGTGATGTTCAACGTGGGTTTCCAACTTGGTCCTATTAAGGAAAAATTCCAACAAAATATGCTTGTGTGTTGATTTCCAAAATCTTAATTTCACCTAAAACAAAGATAACTACCCGATGTTGTCAATGGAATAGATTGTACAAAGAGTACCAAGGTCATAAATTTTTTCCTTGCTTGATGGATTTCTAGGTTAAAACTAGGTACTAGTCTAAGAACTTGAAAAACTAAAAATAACTTTAAGAATCGAGTGGGGCACGTTTGCTTTTCGAAGAATTTTGTTTGGTATTTTGAATTGATGCTACTTTTTAATAGATGATGGAAAAAAAATTCACGGTCTGATTGGTCAGATCATAGTGGTTTATCTAGATGATGTCACAATGTTTTCGAAGAAAAGATCTAACCATTGCTGCCATTTGAAGGAAAATTTTGAGTGATGTCAGAAATAAAACATATACCTTAACCCCAAGAAGAGAATTTTCACAGTGTGCAAGGGGAATCTCTTGGGACACATCATTGCAAAGACTGGGATTAAGGTGGAAACTAAAAGGGTGAAGGCTACTAGACAAATCCCCTTCCTAGTGAATAAGAAAGCCATGTAATCCTTCTTATGGAAGATAATTTTTCTCTGCAAATTCATCTCTGACTATGCTGAAATAGTGAAACCCATACAGGAGATGGTGAAGAATGATGCAGTATAAAATTGGATAAGGGGGAAAATGATTCATTTTCTTGTATAAAGAAAGAAATCGCAGAAGAACTAGCTTTGTAGAATGCACACTTAAACAAGGATTTATTTCTCTACACCTTTTCTTTTGATACTTCTCTTGTCATTGTGCTTACATATAAATATGGTTAGAATAATGAGCAGTCTATATTTTTCATGAGTGCAAGATTGCAAGTATCTAATCTTAACTATCGTACCATTGATAAAAAAATCATATGGAATATATAAGGCATCAAACACTTTTGGCCTTACCTATTGAAGAATCATTGTAGCATCTTTGTTCCACACCCAGTAGTCAGATCACTATTTGTTCAGCAAGAGTTGGCTGAGAAAACGGTAAATTGGATGACTAGTTTATAGGAGTATGATCTTGAATTCAAACCAGTTCACACTTTCAAGGGTCATGGTCTATGCCAGCTAGAAATAAAAGTAGTCAATACACCATAAGATGATTCATCTAGATGGGAGCAGGAGATCGAGATGTATAATGTGGAGCGAGCTCCCCCTAATAATACTTCAAGCTCTTGGCAAACAAATGTGTTACAATATCTGGAGCATGGTAATTTTCCCTCTCATTTATCCACTAGAGAGAAGAACACAGTCAGGTTGAAAGACGTATCTTTCCAGTTGGTACGTGGTGTTCCTTTTAGAAAACAACACAATGAAGGCTTTCTCAGATGCTTGGAAGGACTAGATTCAGAAGAGATTCTTCATGATCTCCATGATGGATCATCTAGAGGAAACTTTGCAAGTGACACTACAACACATAAATTCATGCTGATCAATTTATATTGGCCCAATGTTTCAAATATTCCCATCCATATGACTACAAGTGTTTGGTTTGTTAGAAGTGGGTCGGCCGAGAAAAGAAGCCACTCACCCCACTGCAACCCATCGTTGTAGAAGCCCCATTTCAACAATGGGGCTTTGATGTTATCGGTGAGATACTTCTACACACATAGAAGAAACACCACTATATTATTACTCGCATAGATTACCTCACACGGTGAACATAAGCGACTCCACTCAAGCAAGTGAATGGTCAGGAAGTCATCAACTTCCTCAAATAGAACATCATTACTAGGTTTGGTGTTCCATCTTCACTTATTTTTTACCATTCAACATATTTTCATCATTCAAATTATATGACTTTGCATTGGAAAATGACATTGTATTGAAAAATTCTGCTAATTATTATCCATAGGGAGATGGTATTGTTGAGTCCACTAATAAGAAACTTATTTGTATTATCAAAAATATTGTTTTCTCTAAACAAAGGAACTGACTCTTCTTTGGTGAACGCCTATGGGATGACTAATTCATTCCTAAGCCTTCTTTGAATACATCACCTTACTTCCTAGTGTATGGAAAGGAAGACATCCTACCCCTGAACATTTATTTTCCTGTCGTTCAACATTAGCAAGAATCACACGGGGTGTCATGCATATTGGTTCAAGGTAGGATCAACACCATCCTCAAACTACGTGAATAAAAAAAGAAAGCTAAAGAAAAATTTTCTCACCATGAGATCCGTATGAATAGGTGTTTTGACAAGAAGTATGCAAGGAAAAATGAATTCAATGTGGTTGCCCTAGTCTTGAAATGGGATAAATCTCATGAAGACAAAGATAAACTTACTAAGCTCTAAACCCTATGGATTAGGTCATACACTGTACATGAAAAGATTGGCCATCACACATATAATCTCCAATCATGAGAAGGGAATATTGAATCTCTTCCTATTAATGGCCAAGATCTCAAACAATATTTTCAATGATGGTCTTGGGTCATGCCCTACCCTATGTACATAGTTTCTGTTTTCGTTGTTTGATTCTTTAGTCTTATGTTTTCAGTTTCCATTTTTTCTATTCTTTGTGTTTGGCTTTACCGAAACGAGTCTTGTGACACCTCAATATTTGGCTAATCTTTAGTCTCTCTTCTTTGTTTTGCTTACATATTTTCGTTAATGATGTTTTGACATAAAATATGATCATTGCATAAGGAGAACTTTTTGTTGAGCTGTGATATCTCTGTCTCTTATGGAAACCTTACATCTTCACTTGGTAATTTATGTTTTGGTGTTTCCCATGTTTATCGAGTAAAGTAGAGAAGGACAAGGGGGAGATATAAATGAGAAAAACAAAATTTGAGCTCGTATATATGCTTCTCTGAAGAAAAAAACCTTCTCTTATCTCAATAAGTAGGGACCCCTCTTCCACGCATGAAACTAATAAGTGCCTATGCATATTCCTATAAAGTGAAAAAGAGGAGAAAGGATTCATATGTAGGAAGGTGAAGAAAGAAACTCCGTTGGGGTACTATCCAGGATCGTTGGCAATAAAGTAATGTTTGTGTTGCTCTTGTGACTCTCCTTGGGTACTGCTAGTGGAGTAACACTCGAGATGAAAAAATATACTCTAAAAATCTAAAGCTTGTGAACTATACTACCCTTTCCTTATTCGTAACATTGCAATATTGCTATTCTTATCTTTATGTTCGAATGAGAAATGGACCCTGCACAAAATAATCAACCAAGGCAGAGAAGATGGAATTCTATGAGTGTTTCCCGAAGTGTTTTCATTTGTACAAAACCATCCAAAATTTTGGCCCACATTCAAATTTCAGAGCCTACTTTGAATTTGCATGTTGTTGTCGTAAATACTAAGACTCAATGCGTAAAAGTCTTATCTCCTAGCATGTTAATTATCACACATTGTACACAAGCTAGTTTTGGTGTCTTTAGGGGCTAACTCTTATATATATATATATATATGATTTTTTCTTATCATGAAAAAATCTATCACACACATTTCTAAAATTTCAAGCATTTTCACACAAGTGTTGCCACAATTGTTGTAAAGTGTATATTTGGTGTTTCACTTGGTCTCATCCATCACAGAGTTATCACATTCAGGAAAGTATGTTGTTCATGTGTCCTGAGTATTCCATTTTGTGTCGTTAAGTGACCTAAGTGTGTGATCATGCTGAAAGTATTGATTTTGAATATCTTCATCTCGCTTATCTAACACTTTGTAAAAATCGAGAAAACTCCCTGACTGGGCCACTCAACCTCATTCAGCTCTCTTGGGATACACATTCCACAGTGTGAGCCCTCAAGAAACATCCTTGTCTCTTGGCACTGCATAATTCATAGTATTTTCATTCCAGAACTATGGACTGCGTAATCTTAGTGCTCCAGCCCAACCCCTGAACTGCATAACTACACAATATCTCTGTCCATCTAGGCCTAAGCTATGCATTGCGTAGTCTCAATATTGAAGCCTCAACCATGAGCTTATGAATTTTGAAACAGATTGACCTAGCCTCCTATCCCTCCATAACTTTGGAGCGGTAAAAATAAATGCTCAACCCTTCAACCTAGATTCTTGAACACCTCAACTGTGCAATTTTCAAGCCTTAAATGCACATTGCACAGTATCAATGCTCAATCCCAGCCCTTGATTGCTTGAGTTGTGCAATTACACAATCCCTAAGACTCCCTCTCTCCCTATAACCCAGTTCCATCTCAGTTAGTGGATCATCATCCCAAGATCTTAGACTAAGGGGTTTATCAAAATCATGTTGCCTTTTCATGTGTCCTGAGTATTCCATTTTGTGTCATTAAGTGATCTAAGTGTGTGATCATGATCAATGTATTGATTTTGAATATCTTCATCGCACTTATCTAACACTTTGTCAAAATTGAGAAAACTCTCTGACTGGGCCACTCAACGTCATTTAGCTCTCTTGGGATGCACATTTCATAGTCTGAGCCCTCAAGCAACACCCTTATCTCTTGGCACTACATAATTCATAGTATTTTCATCTTATATTTATGCACTGCGTAATCTTAGTGCTCCAGCCCAACCCCTGAACCCCATAACTACACAATATTTCTCTCCATCTAGGCCTAAGCTATGCATTGCTTAGTCTCAATATTGAAGCCTCAACCATGAGATTATGAACTGTGAAATTGATTGACTTGGCCTCCTATTCTTCTAGAACTTTGCAGCGGAAAGAATTAATGCTCAACCCTTCAACCTGGATTCTTGAACCCCTCAAATGCGCAACTGTCAAGCCCTGTCCAGCCTGAAGTGCACATTGCACAGTATCAAGGCTCAATCCGAACCCTTGACTACTTGAGTTGTGCAATTGCGTAGTCCCTAAGACTCCCTCTCTCCTTGCAACCCAGTTCCATCTCAGTTAGTGGATCATCATCAAAGATCTTAGACTAAGGGGTTTATCATAATCATGTTGCCTTTTAATGAGTGAATTGTAGCCACATGTACTTTATGATGTTATGACAAGATGATAATTAAGGATATGGAGAAGGTGACCATGTTAACAGACATATATATAGAAGCAAGTACAGACTTGTCAACAAAGAACAAGCAAAGGGGCATCAGATTGCGAGAATAACTTGAGCTTAAGAAAACACTAATGAATCCGCATATTTAAGCAATATGGAGGTGGAAGAAGAGATTATGTTCTATCTTCAATAAGACATAAGAAAGAAACAACAAATAATGGATTGGAATTTCCATGTAATCATGTAGTCCACGTCATCAGTGTCATTTCATTTAATGTCGTAAGTCATCATGTGCCACATTATTTGTGGATTATGTAAATTCTTATTCGAAAATGTATTGTAAAGTGGGAGTCCAAAGGACATGTACAAAATGCGATGAGTCATGTAAAAGTTGTACAGTCATAGGGAAGTCAAACAATCATGAGGGTAGTCTAAGAGCTACAAGGGAGGTGAAGTAGCACCCCACTGGTTATATATACACCCTCGTTGTAAAATCAAATGAATTTTAGCCTTGGCTTCTCCCATAAGGCATCAGAGAGACAAATTTAGTACTTTTTGGGAGCAAGTAGTGGCTACAATGCTCCACTATTGGAGCAAGTGATGTTTGCTTTATTAATGTATCTTGGGACTTCTACTTAATATTTGAAGCCTGATGACCAACATCTTTCCAAGCATGCATTGTGAATATTTGGAAGATTGTTCTATAAATGTTTATGATTCATGTTTTCTTTCACATTTACTAAACTAGTTTAACTATTTTTGTTATCTTAGTTCTTATATTGTTGAGATTGTGTTGTAGTGGTTGTAATGATCATTGCATCTATGTGGACTATTATAGTGGATGTTAATAGGATATTTTATGTTTGTGTGCGTCTCTTCTTGGGTGCTACTATTAAATCTCTTTTAGAGGCTCACATTTTTCTCCCTCCGTAGTAGAGGAACCTCGATATACCTTCAACTAAACATTCACTAAGCCCACTAGCTTTCTTTTCGAAGGCAGATACGCGCTTCTATCTCTTGCTGATAGCTAAAGCCAAGGGAAATATTTAAGTTAATGACAACTAAGTTGTATTCCGGATGGGGCTCCTACACCAAACATTGTGAGGTATGATTGGGAACTTGTATCTGGGAGACCCCTTTTAATGTTGGCAGTTCCAACACTGTCAACATGAACTTATAGCCATGTGAAGTCCAAAAATATCACTAGTAGTTATACTTAAGATTTATTTCTACCAGTGGGCCCCTTTTCGACATCTAATTTGTGAGTCTCCTCCACTAATCATAATACCTTAGCTATAACTTGATGTTGAGGATTTTCCTATTAAATTACTATGCCCCTCACGATCCCTTCCCATGTCATTCTTGAGGTTATGTGGTGTGGGTCCTCTATGCTTCATTGCAAACATGTGAAAAATGTTCTTGACCTCCTCCATGTGATGAGCTATAAATGAGTGATCTATATCCTTTTACGAGATCAAACTGTTGAGATAGCTCAATGGCTCAACTGCTTTGGATGACTACCCTTATATATTATCATTCTTCCCTATTGTTCCTCCATAGTTCAAATTTTTTGCAACATTTTCTTTTGGTTTAGTGTTAGGTGGATGAGGAGGTTTGTCTTTCAAGAGAATTGGGTTTTTTCAGCATTATTTTGCTATCATTGTGAGGTAAAACATAGTTTCCTGAAGAATAACTTAGTAATTTTTTGTTCTTAAACTACATATTGTTAGAAACACTTACTTATTGCTTTTGGTTGACCATTATTATGTAGGATTTTACTAGGGTTTGTCAAATTTTCCTTGCAGGTGATACTTTCTAAATTTTATGTTAGCCATTTCTTGCAACAAAGTTAGTTGGTTCACGTTAACACTATTAAAGAGTTTTCGAGCACTACAACTCCCAATTTTTGACCCTTTAGCTCATCTAATAGAGTAAGTATAGGCTACCATTTACTTTCATTTTTTGTATCACTTATTGTCCTTTTTCTATATACATTGTATCTTAACTAATTTCTTCTCAACACAATTTTTTTTCCAAAATTAAATTCTTGGCCAAAAGAATCCCTAACTTGGCCTCAATTTTAACAGTCACTGACGATGCAAGAGTTGATGCAAGAGTTACTATAGTTAGGTAATGAGTCATTTTTTTAAACCCTTTTGGTTTCTTCGGTTCTAGAATATTCAATACATATACCTATGATTTTTTATTCTAGTACAAATCTTTGTACCATGTATGCATGGTATTCAAACCCTTATACCTAAATATTGTTATGTTGGTGTTTGGAATGACAACCCAACATTTTGTTTCATCACTAAGGCTGTTGTTTTGTCTTAGAATGAATTTCAAAGAGGCCAGGGTTTTTCATTCTTCTCTCATATAATATTTTTTCCCCTATTTTAGATTATGGTTTAATACTTGCTTAACTAGTTCTTGATAAAGGGTTTTCTACCCTCATAAATTAACTTAGGTAGAATTCTTTGCAAGGATATCGACCCTTCACTGATTTGGAGGATTGTGATAGCATGGTTGCAAGGACAACCCATTTCTTTACATATTTGAACGAGGCCTCCTAAAACAACATACATTCCCTATCATCTCACTCCAGTATACTTGTGTTCTTTATTTATTGTGGGTTTTTGATCTTTGTAATGGTTTGTCTAAAGGTCTCCTCTCAGATTTTTTGAGGTATTTTTTAACACAACAATTCCTTCAACGGTTCCTTGAAACTTGAGGGTTTCCTTTCTCAAATTATTCTGAAGATTTATTGTAAGAGAACTACTATAATAAAGGTCATTTCCAACTTGTAGACACTTCTTGTTGAGGCACGCAATTTCTAGCTAGTTATCAATAATGGAAATTTATGTATTTTCCTCTCTAGTTTTGGTTACACCCTTAAATAGATTATGAAAGTGTCATATTTGTTCTTTAAAGGAAAGAGATTAGTCTCATAAAACTATATTTTAATATCTTTAGGTTTACTAGTCGAATAATATGGTGAAATCTATGACTGTTTGAAATGTTTCCTGCAACATATTTGAAGCCACATATTTTTCTGAGTGACT
Source organism: Pinus taeda (assembly GCA_000404065.3). Classification (NCBI taxonomy): domain Eukaryota; kingdom Viridiplantae; phylum Streptophyta; class Pinopsida; order Pinales; family Pinaceae; genus Pinus; species Pinus taeda. Next base: position 159,711 of record APFE031515537.1, read on the forward strand.
TTTTAAGTAGTATTTTTTATCAAATTATTTTTCTTTATGGGATTTTACTTAAGTCTTTTAATATTATAAATAGGGCGTTGAAAGTGTCTTTTCATATCATTATGGTAGGTTTTATCCTTTAACCTACTTTCTAAATATCTCATCAAAAGATTAATTCTTCATTCCCTAGTTAGAATTCTTCTTAGTGTCATTTCCTCTTCTACAAGGAATATTATGGAGGATAACCCCGACAATGTTTAGCCACAAATTCTTATGCCATCACTTATCATACAAGGCTATATTTGTAACTTAGTTTTTTTTATCATTAGAATAATTTATTTGAGGATTCTTATCTTAATTATTTGTCTTCTAAATAGAGTAATTGGGATGACTTGAGAGTTGCTTACGCAAGTTGTTTTGGAGCATTAGGACTTTAGTATAATCTATAATGGTTTATTTGTATTAGAGGTGTTTTAAACCATCAAATATGTATGCTTTAATATCCTTTAATAATTTTCTTAGTATTATTCCTCTATATATGTTTATATTTTTCTATTTTCTGTAAATATTTTTGTTTCTAGGGTTTCTTTCAAAATGTATTGTGTCTGGAATATGCATATTGTACTTGCTTTAATTAATATAATACTTATGCTTGTTTTCAGTAAAATGATGGTGTGCATAATGTCTCAGATTTCTTTAATAATTATTTCTTTATAATTATTGACTAGTATCCCACACTCCATTCTACCTCTATAAGCTGTTTAGAGTAGTTACAAAATACCTATACCTGTAATTTATACACGGTGGTTATAGAATATTGAGGTAAACTGATTTTTTTAATTATTGATATTAATTTACAAAATTACTAAGCCTACCTGGTTTGTTTCCCTATGCGAGTATGTGACCATTCATAGAAAAATAAGTCATTTTAAAATATTCTACCTTCCCTTATTCATATTGCAGTGATATAGATATTTTTCTCACACAACCAGAGTAATGCATAGTTTTGCATTCTTTTATATATAATTCATTCATTCTTATTCAGAAACTATTTATCATAGAAAAGCATATTTGATACATCTTTATATAAAAGTAAGATACGCACTCATACATGTTATACTATTAAAAAAAGCACACACATTCATGCTTAATTTACTATAAGCCACTACATGCATCCATGAAAATACCATGTATGTGCATTTCTATTCATTCTTTTATGATACAACACTACAATCCAAATCACAATTAGTAGAAGCTTGTTTTCATAATAAACACTATGATAAATATCCAAACACAATAATATTTATACTTATCGAGACTCTCGAAAATACAATAGGACCATGCACATTCATCCCAGCTAGAAAGTTGCAATCACAACTCCCCCTAAGCCTCAAGCTTCTCTAATGCCTCTATTGTTTTTAATTAGTGGTATTTCTTTCTTTCCTTCTTTAATAGATTTATAGCATTGCCTTAGTTTTAAGATCTGTCTCCTTTTTATTTACTAGAATTTTCTTTGTTTTAGTATGCATTTCTCTCTAATTATCCTTATCCTTAACTTCTTACCCAACATAACATATGTCTCCAATTACGTTGTCTCTTCATGATAGCTATTCTTCCTAGAATATTGGGGAACTTTGAAACGTTACAACTATGATAAGTATCACTTCATTCTTCTTTGTCCACTACTTATGGCTCAACCACTTGAACAATTTTATAATAACATAGAAGCCCAAAATGGTCACGTGGTATTCCCATTATATTTAAAATAGAAAACCATTTAGTTATTATTATATACAAGTATTTTAACATGTTGATCAATTTTATTATCGGCTCCACCACCAATGTCTTCAACTTAAATACTTAATAGTAGATAATATAAAACAATAAAATTTTCAAAAGTAGTTGCAACAAGGATATCACAACCATCACCTCGAGGATACAAATTCTAGGTTTATGGAAGTCACCTCGGCCCATATAGGAAAAGGTCACTTGTCTTGAATGAGGAGCCTCTCCATGACATCAACTTCTTACAAGACTAGCTTATTGGGTGTTGGATGTTGAATAGATGTGTATCTGTTTCAACCAATATATGTACACCAATAAATTATATTAAATTTTATGTTTCTCTATGGAAGAATACTCATGGACCAGATCCAGCATCAAACATGCATCCTAGACTCTCTAGAGGATTTCATTGGCGTATGTGAGGATGTGGACCATTGCCTCTGCATAGAGAAGCACCTTCGTATCCCCTCCCTAGAATACTCATGGACCAGATTGAGCATCAAACATGCATCCTACACTGTCCAGAGGATTTCATTGGCATATATGAGGATGTGGATCAGTGCCTCGTTCACATAGAGAACCACCTTCATATCCCTTCCCCCAACAGGAAGCACCCTCAACAATAATTACAACCCCATTCAGGTTGGAGAAAATAAATTTGATCCCGCTACTTAGTCTTTAACTATGCTTACATTTATATTTTCTTTTTGTACTATCATTGTCTACGCTAATGACCAATCGGCTTACTTTTTAGTATATGTATAATATTTTTGGTTTTTTGAACACTTACATATTACCTTATTCCTCTCAAATCAGAGTAAAAGTTTGGCTATGGTCTAGTATTCCTAATGAAAGACTAACCTAAGTGTTATCGGGAAATATAGTGTCCATTCAGAGCTGCTAGTCCCACTAAGATGGGTAGCTATCTTAGAAACAAACAATTTAAAGTCACTTGTGTCTTCCAATATGAGAGATAGATGAGAGAGAAGTAGAGAGTACCAACCTCAGTCTTTCGCTTGGCTCCTTGCTTGTTTCCTCTGTCCCTTGATAGAGATTTTGCAAGTGTTTTCTCACTTGTCTCACTTCAAAGAACACCTGTAGAGTCAAAGCAGCAAAATACCATCAAAGCATAGAGATCTATAACCATAAGAAATATAGGATCAGATGTATATTAACCATACAAATGCATACACAAATACAAGATTAAGAGATATACAAGTATATGGAGGAAAACTCAAATAGCTTTATTGATAGAAGTATTAAAAGAAAGGATTACAAACAAGATGTATGATCCAGTGCCATCCTTCCAACATGAAAGCCCTCTTCACCTCATGAAAAGCTTATATCACCCAACAATAGAATGCTTCACAAAGAAACCAACAACACTTCCTTACAAAATACAAAATTCCAACCTCCTCGATCTCTAGGATGAGGGATCCATATATAAATATTTGCAGGCGGGTTAGTTAGCTTCTGGGATTTTGATTAGTGTCATTCCACTGATAGTTCTTGGTTCCACTTGAAGATTTCATGATCTCTTACTCATCCCTGGGCGAATTCAGAGAGGCAAGTTTCAAATGAGCAGTTTCTAGAAGATTCTCTAGGTTTCCACCTAGCAAACTTCCTCTTCCATTTGTCTGCTCTCACTCATCCTACCCTATAGAAGGGATTTTCAGTATGCATCACACCCTCTATGTGTAATAGGTGAGATGCATCGTACCTGTTAGCCTCCTGCTGCAGCAGGTTACTCATATTTCACGATTGAAATTTTCTACAGGCCAAATATGTCATACTTTGCATGCTGCAATGCTCCATATTTGCTAAATAGTCACCAAAGAAAGAGGCGAGGAAAGTCTGCTGGTCTAAGTTCAACTGATGCATTCCAATTTTGAAGAGTGTTACATTTTTGTAGAATTTTCAGCTAAAGGGAGGTCCAAACAGCTTAATCTTCCTCTCCCTAGGTTTCAATTTGCTATTTTAGAATATAGAGAATAAATAATCTGTCCAAACAGCTTAATCTTGGCAAATTCTTAAATAGGTAGATAATCAGAGGAGCCCAACTGGTTAATCTGGGCCCTTGGAAGAAATAAGTGTAGATGTAGATAGGAAGACATGAAAGCAAAAAATTGAAAAGTTGGGTCTGCAAGTCTAAGTGCACCCAAAACAAAAAGAAGAAAAAATGGTAGGTAAGTAGGCTCGGTAGGTAATTTTGAGGTTGCAGAATGTTGATTTGTGATTAATTCCACATTTTCAAGTGTTACACTCATACAGATCACAGTCAGCAAGCAGTTCCCATTTGAAGGACTTTAAGCGAGGCATGACTAACTTCCCCTTCTTCTTATTCCCTAAATCACTTACTAACTTCCCATGAAGAGGTCAAGATCTACTTGATATCTCTTAGTTCATCATTTTCCATATCATTTGACTTGGTCAAGATCTGCTTTATCCAAGGAGGGTACATATTTTCTCTACAAAGTTCTATCTCCCCTTTGAAGCCTAAGACCTCTAAAACTTAGCACTCTTCTTGTCATTTTCATATTAACTACTCACATTATTATTTAATTCCCCATCTATTTCACTTACCCCATTAAAAGTATGGTAATAATTCCCCTATGTAAATATCCCCTCCCCCTGGTTGAAACATAACCATAAACATCTCCTTGGG